>JAAMXU010006845.1:0-66195 GCA_019693545.1 Chaetoceros muelleri | reverse complement strand
TGAAAGGATGCACGCTACGGTAGAAAATATGATACGAACTAGAATCCATAATATACAACCAAATCAAGCACCAAATGATTTTATCGACACTATACTCGCCGATGCAGTATTCGCCCTAAGAGCTTCAGTTCATAGAACAATGCAGACAACACCCAGTATAATCGCTTTTAATTGCGATATGTTAATGAATATGCCAACATTCGCCGACTTGGCAAATATTCAATATTTAAGACAACAACAAGTTGATAAATATATTCAAAGACAAAATTTACGTCGTATCAATCATCAATATCAAATCAACGATCAAGTTCTAATTTCATCAACACATACATTACAAAGAAAATTGAATCCTAAATATTCTGGGCCATATATCATAACGGAAGTACATGACAATAACACAATCACAATACAACGAAGAAATAATATAACAGAAAGAATCAATATTAGAAGAGTCAAACCATTCAATATGGAAGAATTAATGACAATCGCAAATGCACGATTATGGGGAACCAGGATGTCGTAAATCAATGATTATACGACTATATTACTGGTAAATCGGTTATTATTATGCTTTTAAGCCCATCTTGTATTATATCTTGTAAAGAGGGCATTCTCATCAAGACGACTAATTGCTTCTAAAATAATTATAATTCTTTCATCTTTAGATTTCTTATGTTTGTCAAGTAATGTACAGTAGTAGGTAGAGGTCTGTACCATACATTACGTGTAGTAGATTACAATAAATCGGGTCACACTTTTGTGTAAGAATAATAAATAATCCCAATTCCATCCATCAAAGCCATCCATCAATATATATATATATATATATATATATAATGTTTGTTTGCATTATGCCATTATTATCTATGCCTACACAAACACACTCACCAAGCCACACACACACACACTCTCTCTCTCTCTTTCTCTCTCCCCTTTTCAAAAGGAATAATGCATATTGCCCCTCCCCTCCCCATCCTTACTCGTCGCCTTCAAATAATCATCAATACACCTCCCAACCTTGTGAAAATTCGTCAAGAGGACATGCCTCAACATGACTGCATTCCTACACAAAATCTCAATGCACAATTGTATAAAGGCAGGATCACTCTCCTCTTGTGCAAAGTAATGCACCTTTTTCTCCACCGCCTCCACCTGGTTCTTCGTCCCTTCTCTTGTCGTCACCGTCTCCTTGGTGACCAAATCGACAGAGGGAGCCAAAACATTACTCAATTTCGGTGAAATACTCGTACTTATCTGATCCTGTGTATTGTTCAATTCATTGCTCAGCAGGACTAGATTTTGATCCGCCGCACCCGATCGATCCGTGCCCCATTTGTAGGTTGCTGCAGAGACGCAGGAAAGGAGGAGATTGAATTCTTCAATGGTGGCATGCATTTGGACCGCCCAGGATTTGACCGAGGGACGATGGGTGGGATCGAGTCCAGAGGGGGGTAGCGAGGGGATGCGTTCTGTGAGAGAGGTTATTTTGTCACGTATTTGGGACAAAGTGTAGGGTTCAAAAGAGGAGGAGGAGGAAGTAGAAGAAGATGGGTCATTGCCATTGGATGGTTGTGATTTGTTTGAGTGTGTATTGTTTGTTTTCTTTTTACGTAAAGGTGGTTGTTGTTGTTGTGGTTGTTGTTGTTTGGTAGTGTGATTGTTAGCAGCAGTAGCAGTAGCAGTACTTGTTGTTGTAGTGTCCTGTTCAGACGACTTTCGTTTCTTGTTGTTGCTGTTGTTCGTGGCCGTGGTGGTGGTCATGATGAGAATGAATAAATGATTGATAATAGTTGGTTGTGTGTGGTGTGGTACTTGTTGACTGCGTGTGTGAATTGTATTGAATTGTATTGCTTTATATTGTATGAAATTGTATGCCTTTTGCATTGATTGCATGGATGGATGAACACTCTCTCTCTCTCTCTTGTGATGTTGACGATTGTTGACGATTGTGAGTTCGATTGAGTGGCCTTGGTTTGTTCCTAGCTAGCGTAGGTACTGTGTACTGTTGTGGTGACAGAGCAGAGTGACAGTGTATTCTCTGGGGCTGCTTTCGTAGTGAGAGAGCCACTACTACGTACAGTACATACTTACCCGCCGCACCTCCGAATGCACTTCCTACTACAGTACTATCTACTGCGCTACTGCTACTACCGGCCCGCCCGGGGGTAACTAGTATAGTACAGTAGTTAGCTAGTACCCAATACTACACCTACTATTACATAGTACTGTACTGTACAGAACTCGGCTGTTACGGGGGCCGGGCCACATCAATAACCCCTCATGTCGAACTTTATGCCATCGATCAGAACGCCCATCGAATATCGCTCTATCGATGTATCAATATCGATCGATCCATATCACTTACTTTGCGGCACTAAACGAAACGATACACTACAGCAATACAATCAATCACAAACACAAAAAAGACACGCACGCAAAGGTAGAATAATTGAAACCATCATGTCCCTTCGACTCGCCACCCTTCCTCATCGATTTGCTTCTCGTTTGCCGCAAAAGGCCTTTTCTGCCGCTGCCTCTCTTTCGAATGTCAGAGAGATGACCATTTTGAGCAAACAGAGTGGAGAAGAATACAAAAAGTTGGTGAGTTACGACAGTCAGTCAGTCAGTCAGTCATTGATTTATTATAATTTATTGTGATTGTTATAGTAGCATTCTATTGGTTTTTATTTATTTCACAAATACACGCACGATGCTGCACTTTCTATATCTGTCTCTCTCACACACACATTCTCTCCCTCTTCTCTTCTCTCTCTCTCTCTGTCAGAATTACAACGAACGCATGGCCAAAACGAACCGACCCGTCTCTCCACATGTGACAATCTATCAATTCCCCATGGGAGCACTCACCTCCATCACCAACCGTGTCACGGGTGTCGCACTCTCGGTCGGATGTTTGGGTGTGGCCTCTCTCGAACTTGTTTCTTCTGGAATGACCCAACAGATATTGACCACTGTGGCAACGTCGGGAGGACCGGTCTTGGGTGGAATGGCGAAATTTACGGTAGGGTTTCCTTTGGTCTATCATTATTTGGGTGGTGTGAGACATTTGGTTTGGGATTATTTTCCAGATCAGTATTTGAATAATGTGGATGTGGAAAAGGCGAGTTATGTTCTTGTGGGTGGGAGTTTGGTGTTGAGTTTGGGTTTGGCGGTGGTGTAATTCCAGGTAGTAGTGGTAGTGGTTGTGGTGGTGGGGATGGAGTGTACATTTATATATTTTTGTATAAAACATAATTCTACACACAGACAAAAGGAAGTGCAAACAGAATGAATGTCTCTCTCCTACTACTAGACTGCAGTATGCGGTATCATATATTATATTATAAAACTACTTTCTACTCGTATCTATTACGAAGTAACTAACTAACTAACTGGATGGCTTGGGAGCGGCTGCTTGGGCATTTTCCGTCCCCCTCTTTCCCAAACGTCCTGTTTCACCCTTATCCAATTGCTCATAGGTCTGTCCCATGGCCAATGCCGCAGCATCTTGTTTCTCTCCCGGCAACAATTGTTGTAAATTGCAATAGGTGGCATACAATGCCTCCATGGACATGGGTCCGTCCTTATCCAATCTTAATCTACCCAGTGCAGTCCCAATGGAGGTGGCAGGGGGGTATCCCTCCACTGTAAATCCTTCAAAGGTTTTATCGGTAGCTTCCGTCAGAGAAAGACAATCAACAAGAATGTTGGCAACGTCTTGACGATTAATTCTACCCACGGCCACATCTCCTTGACTAAAGATGGGTCTGGATTGGATGGGCCATTGGTCGTTTAACCCTGTGGGTCGGAATATGCAATAGGGGATACCACTTTGACGCAATCGTTCTTCACTGTCTGCCTTGATGTTGAGAATATTGAATGGATTCAACCTTACAATGGGGATATCGGCTGCACCTTGAAACATTTTCTTTTTGTCCTCGGACCAGGAGGGTCGTGTCACTCCCGCCGAACTCAACATGATGACCTTGGGCAGTACCAGATTCTCCTTCTGCTGCTGCTGCTGCTGCTTCTCTCCATTCTTCCAAGAATCGACCCTCTCCTCAAAGGCCTTGGCCAACGCAACAACTCCTACAGCATCGATGCTTTTCTTGGGAGCCATGGCTACGCCAAAGATGGCGGCAATCTTGTCCAAAAACGATTGGGTGGGATTGTCACTGAAGCCTGTTGCACACCAAATGGCTGCATCGCAATTGTTTTGTCGGACGACGTTGATAATGTCCTCTTCTGATCCCAAGTCACATTTTAAAATTTTGACATTGTTGTTGTCGTCGTTGTCTTCGCTGCTTCCTGCCAGGTTGTTTGGAAAACAAGTTTGGGCCTTGTTCATGTCTCGAACCAAGGCTACCACGTTGTATCCTCTGTTGAGAAGTTCTTTGACTACCAGACTGCCGGTTCTGCCCGTTGCTCCAGTGACAGCAATGGTCTTTGGGGGGATGTTGCTGTTGCTGTTGTTGTTAATTCCGTTCACTCCTGCCATTGAAGAGGAGCTTGACGACAAGGCTAGGGAGACAGTTGTTGGGAGTAGTCCAGCTAGTACTATTCCTAATAGCAATAGCAAGACTGCTTGGACAGACATTGACATCAAAGGATGGCGTTGATAATTCATATTTTGGTACAAGGGAAAGGGGGGGGATGTCACTTTTGTTAGACGGTTTGTGTACTTTCGTAATTGTATTTATTTCTAATTTCTAATTATTTCACCATTCATACAATAAAATATATATTATTATGAATGAAGGAGATTGGATTCTGGTTCTGGGGAGAAAGCAAGGATATGGATTTCTGTCTCTGTCTTTCTTTCTCTATTACTGTACCGTGCGTATGTTCTTCGAGCAGTACTGTACAGCACATCAGCACAGTATGACGTATGTGATGGTCCATAATTTTTAGGAGTAATTTTTTAATTCTCTCTTCTTGATTCTCTTCTTGATTCTTTTGCTTCACAGTAGGGAGGATAGAGAATATTAGAAATTAGTTTTGAAATTTGCAATGCCAGATGCACAGTTTAAATAAACATTGCTATTTAATTAAGTAAACGTTCATGCCAAAACGTCGTGTCCTTTGATGTACTATCTATCTGGTGCCCGCCAATGCTGCTGGTGCTCTCTAATTGCTTATTTTTGGTCGTCATTCTCTTTTGTTGTAGTACCACTGCCACACATTAGCAACTTCTTCTGCCAGTCATGAATCTGAGAGACTCAGTATTTGGCAACAACTATGGATGGCATCATGAATGTCACTTCGGTCTGCACCTGCATATGGGTGTCCTTTAGCAATTTCACCTACACTCACATCATCTATTGTATTTGTCGTTCTCAAAATGTGAATGAGACGACCACCCTTTCCACCCTCTTTGACCTCCACAATTCCCACACCTGGCAGACAACTTCCCTATGCTTCCTTTTGTCATTTCCAATATTGTCGAATTATTTCATTCGCTCTTCGCCTTCTTTTGCTAGCTCCTTGTACTGGTTGTCGTCGTGATATTCTTGTTCTTCACGTTCTTGTCCTCCCTCCATGATCATCCTTTCTTGCCGAATCTTCTCCATATATTCTACAATTTCATCACAAATCATTTCCCCCAACGTCACAATCCCCAACGTCCCTCCTCCCACCATGCACAATCCACCAATTCCCACGGCCAACTGAAGCGGTGCGACCTTGATCCAAAAGAATGTCATGAGACTCGACAATCCAACACCCAACAGCGTCAGAGCGACCTTTTGCAGGGATTTCCGACGATTGTTTTCCAATTCCAAAAACCACCCCCTCTCACTCTTGCTCATTGCTGCCATCTTCTCCTCTCTGGACAAATCGCAATTCATCCCGCTCATCAAAATCATACTATTCTCCCATCCATGAGCTATTCCAAAGAAATCATATGATTTTTCCTTTCGTTTGTTTGGAACGTTAATGATCAAGACGCTGAGATCACTTTCTTGTGCCGAAGTCATGCGATATTCCCCATCGACCCAAATGACATGTCCCGGGTAAAAGATTCTCTTGTTATTGTTGTTGCTGCTGCTGCTACTGTTGTTGCGAGCAGTGTCTTTCCTCTCTCCATGACTCTTGTTATGAGACTTGTGAATGCCATCCTGATCCATTTTAACCTTTGTAGCATCATGATCAGAAGAAGAAGAAGAATTGACTTCAATTTCAATCTTAGACAATGGAACAATGAATCCCCTTGTATATGTAAAAGAAGACGGATGAGCCGATTTGGGAAAGGACCGAAAGGATATATTGGAAGTGGGTATCGGTGGAGTTGTCGTCCCAATCGAATTGCATTCCAAAAAGGGTATGGAGGAAGGGATGCCATCTTGGTGTTGTTTGGAAGAGGATGCTGTTGTTGTTGTTGTTGTTGTGGTGGTGGTGGTGGTGGTGGTTGGAGTGACGAAAACGGATCGGGATCCCCTTTGTTGAATCATGGCCGTAAGAGTGAATGCCTCGGGTGGAGCATGTTGCAGCAGGGGACTGTGGTTGTGGATGTTTCTTGTTGTCGTGGTTGTGTCGGTAGTTTTGGATAGAAACGTGTGAGATGTACCACCACCACCACCAGCAGCAGCAGCTGCAGCTGTGGTAGATTGATCGTTGGAAGAGGATAGAGTTGCAGTGACAGTAGGAGATGTAGGAATATTGGTGATGGTGGCAGTGGGTGGAGTTCCCCAGTGACCATGATCGATGTATTCCATATCCACAAACTGTTGTTGGGATTGATTGCTGTTGTCGTCAATGTATTGTGTTTGGTCGTCGTTGGTACTTTTTTCATCATCTTCATTTTTGATTACATTGCCATCAGAACCAATGTTGTACACCACCTCATCATTCGATTTGATCATTCCTTGTTGGATATCGCCTCCTAAATCGAGTCTTGTACTATCTAATTCTTGATCATGACTATTGTTCCCATCTGTTTTCGTCTCAAGATCGGTAACTTCCGTTACTGCATTGAATGCCGCATTTGTCAAGACCAAAGAGGAGGCAAAAATAGTCCATGCAATGACAAATGATTTCATATTGTTGTGTTTGTTATAGCTGTTGTGATGATTGCTGTAAGAACAGGAGTGAGTAGTACAGCTTTGACCATGCCGTCTCTTCCTAGTACTGCCAACGCTTCTCCTGCTCCGTGATGATGTAACCATTTGATACTGAGGATGATCTTTTTTGCATAATTTTCTTGTATTCATCTTGGTTGATTTTGTGTCTAATTGATAATCTCCCTTTCTTTCTATCCTTTTCTACAGTACAGTACTCCTTTTCACTATCTCTCGAAATCAGGTACAGTGCACAATTGTAGTAGCTAAAAGTAGTAGGAAGTAATAATTACCTTCTTACTCTAGGAACAGGGATAGTGCAGAGCTTTGATGCTGACAAATAAAAATAAAATTCTTCAATGCACTGCACTGCCTTTCTCTCTCTCTCTCTTTTGTCGATTCAGCTGATTTAATTCTTTCCTTGGATGAGACTGACTGGTAGTTGGCACGAGGGGTGAGTAATGTCCAAGAATGCTTCAATCTTCAATCCATTTGCTATTCTCCTCCTACATCTATTTCAATTCTGCATACAGCACTGGCTGGATGTATTTGTGTTTCTCTTAATAGAAAATTGAAAACTGTTTCTTTCTTTCTCTTTCTTGCTAGATTGTTTGCTTGATTGTTTTTTGTGACTTGTGATTCTCTACTGTTGATTGCACACGAAAGACATGGAGGTGTATTGAGATGTTTGCCTGCTGGTTATTGGGATGGTTGCTGATTGCATCTCTCACATCTTCTGACAAAGATACCGGTACTACCAGGTAGTGTCGTGGTGGGGGTAACCAAGTGAGTTGAGAGTTGAAGACCCCCATCAGGAGATACGAATCTCTCATCTGTACTGTACAGTACGGGTGTAGTGGTGGGTACCTGGTACGTACAAAAAATACAAACGAGCGTCATCGGTGTCAAGCCCGAACGCCATCACCGGTAATTGCAGCCGTACAATCACACACACTCTACAGTAGGTACAAGTACTTGTAGAGAGTACGAACCTGGTATGCACATTGGATGAACATCAAGGATTTTTTCGCCTTCTTCGTTCCCCTCCAAGCGACACCCGACACCTGCACACTCTCTGTGTAAGTAAGTAAATCCAATCAATCGAATTAATTAAAATACAGCTTCTTGTATCGATTATTTTCTTTGCTTGCCTCGCATTGTATTTCAACCGACGATATTCTATATCAATACATTTGTTTCATCGAGAGACGGAGTAAAGCACTGACAGATTGTTGAGTGCCAAGAACGAACGAATTGGGGCTTCTTTCAAACATACAGAGTACAACTAGCTAGCTCTAGCTAGTAGAGAAGTGTGTTGAGATATTAGAATTCTTTCTTCGGTATTGTACTACTTTATACACTGAACTACTACTGACCCTACATTTTTGTGTTCACTATTTTTCATTTGCTTGAACGAACCGACCTATTCAATTCACTTAATTCACAATGGCTGCACATCATCGCATTCGTCCCTTGAATCTTTGCATTTGGCTCCTTTTATTGGTGGCATCGACACTTGGTGCTTCTCATAATCATTCGGGCCGATCTACTGCTGCTACCTTGTCGCGTAATCCTTCGCCATGGAAGAAGACAAGTGTTAAGGATTTGAAAAATTCTTTTGATACTACTACTACTATTGCTACTACAAATACTGCGAGGTGAGTGAGTAAAAGGATGAAAGTTCTTTGGAATATTGTAATGTGTTACTATTTTCTATTCTTCTCTGTTTCTTGCAGTAGTATTTTTATCTGTGTTCACCTTGATGATGTTTTGGACGAATCTAGAGATTCTCTCATTCATACTGTTCTGCTATACTACTGTATTCTACTTATATTCCAAAACATTTTGTCTCACTGTACTACTCTTTCCGTTGTGTCTTTTACAGTACCATTCATCGAGGAGGTGCCACAGCACAAACACAAGCTTCTACCGTCATGACTTCACCCTCAAAAACAACCTCCACAACAGACTCCAAACAGGGTCTTCCCGATGCCGTCAAACTCCTCATTGGAGCTGGAGGAATCTACGGAGCATTCTTATACTACGGTTCTCTCCAAGAAGATGTATTCCGTTACACATCTGCAGACGGCGCTGCTTTCAAACAAGCATGGTTCCTCCAAGTCCTCGAAGCACTCGCCAACGTCATCATCGGCTTTGCTGGGATGCAACTCATGGGACCCACTCCCAATATCCCCCTGGGTATGTTTGGTATCTCCGGTGCCTCTCAGGTGAGTGCCAAGGCATGTACCAGTCTTGCCCTTGCCAACGGGTTGAGCTTTCCAGTTGCGACTCTTGCCAAGAGTGGAAAGATGGCTCCTGTCATGGCTGGATCGCTCCTTCTTGGTGGAGCCAGTTATAGTCTTAGAGAGTATCTACAGGTGGCAGCCATTATTGGTGGAACGGCCATTGTTTCCATGGGAAAGAAGAAGGGTGGGTCGAATTCTCTCTTGGGTGTGGTGTACATCATCCTCTCTTTGGCATTGGATGGTGTGACGGCTGGATTTCAGAA
This sequence comes from Chaetoceros muelleri, assembly GCA_019693545.1. NCBI lineage: Eukaryota > Bacillariophyta > Thalassiosirophyceae > Chaetocerotales > Chaetocerotaceae > Chaetoceros > Chaetoceros muelleri. Next base: position 56,631 of record JAAMXU010006845.1, on the reverse strand, counting down.
GCGTCTGAAGGCATCCACGGCCAAGGTGGGTGTGAAACCCAAGCCATATGATTTCATGTTTTGGACGAATTTGTTCATGTGTTTGACAGCGGCGGTGGTGGCATTGGGTTTGGGTGAATTTACCAGTGGGTTGGCGTTTTGTACGGCGAATCCTGAAATTATGTCCAAGATTGTCAAATTCTCCCTTTGTTCGGCGATTGGACAGTCCTTTATCTTTTATACCATTGCCAACTTTGATCCTCTTGTGTTGTCGACTGTGACTACGACAAGGAAGATTTTTTCGGTGCTGTTGAGTATTTTCTTGAAGGGGCATTCGCTTTCTGCGACGGGATGGTCTGGGATTGCATTGGCTTGTGGAGGAATCGTGTCGGAGATGAAGGGCAAGTCTTCTGGGAAGAAGAAGGATCATTCTCATTGATTGAATGGATTGTGTGTTTAGGAGGGGAAGGGGAGAAGGAAGGAAGGAAGGATGGAGTTGCAAATGTCCGGCCAACCTGTGTTAGGGGAGGGAAAGTGACATGGACGTACAGTATTCCTGCATGGCTGTCTGGAGTAAGGTAAAGAGATGGGTTGTCCATTTTGTTGCAAGTAACATAAACATACAAAGTTATAACTGTGAACGTTTCGAATAAAAGCACACTCTTCATGTTTCATCCAAATATAATGAGTATCATTTAGTGTTGATGGCTACTACATTTGGCTAAAAAAGATACGTATGATGGTGCAGGTTACACGAATATCGATCGTCATTCAAGTTGCGTGTATCTTTCATTTTTTTTCTTTCATTAATTCTTTCCTTGTCACCCTTGCATCTGTTCTCACAAATATAACAAACATAAAACGTTTCTTTTATCTCTCATCCATTGACCCATTGAAAAAAAAATACAACTTTCACATCATGATGATGTTCATCATTTATTTTCTTTCTATCAGCACAGCTTCAGCATTCACTAATGCCAAGCAATCATCCTTGTTTCTTCATAAAGCCAATCGAGTCCAGCATCTGAACACCAAGGAATCCACTGCTGCTCTACACGCGGCTAGCCTTGAAGCAATCTTATTCGATTGCGATGGCGTCCTCGCCGATACAGAACGTGACGGCCACAGACCCGCTTTCAACCGCGCCTTCCAAAACAATGGAATCGACGAAGAATGGGATGTCGAACTCTACGGCAAGCTCTTGGAAGTCGGCGGGGGCAAAGAGCGCATGACGGCTCACTGGAATGAAGTCGGTTGGCCCAATGTCATTCCGGAAGAATCTCGAAAGGAAAAGGTCAAGGCGTTGCATTTGGAAAAGACGGATATTTTCATGGATATGATTGGAGAGGGATCGATTCCTCTCCGACCGGGAGTGTTGCGTCTTGTGGACGAGGCAATTTCAAACGGTGTGAGGTTGGCCGTGTGCTCGACCAGTAATGAAAAGGCTGTATCGAATTTGGTGAAAACTCTCATGGGCGATGAGAGACGGGCTAAGTTTGAAATATTTGCGGGAGATATGGTCAAGGCGAAGAAACCTGCTCCGGATGTGTACAATATGGCTGTGGATGCCATGGGTTTGGATAAGAAGCGATGTGTTGTGGTGGAAGATACGAATATTGGACTTGGAGCAGCTCTGGCTGCTGGGATCAAATGTCTTGTGACTAAAAGTTCTTACAGTGCAAATGAAGACTTTACTGGGGCTTCCATGGTGGTCGATGAGTTGGGTGATGATCCAGACAAGGGTGTGACTCTACAGACCTTGGCTTCTTTGCTCGAGTGAGTGCGTTGGGTTCGTTCGTTTTGACACTACATAATTATGAAAGGCTATCGAAATCTTGAGTTAATTTTTAATTCATTTTACTCTATTGATTCATTACACTATATACATTTTATTAATGAATGGACCGATTGAACATAATTATGCTCAAGCAAGAAAGCGTCGCTTTGTAGAAGAACTATTATACTTTCTAGCACTGCTTGCTGTACTTCGTCTCTGGGCTGGTGATGCAGACCAATAGGGATGAGATAGAACATCTTCCATGGACTGTGGTCTGAGTTCGGGGCGTTTGCACAAGCAGTGCGAAATCAAATCTGCTGCCAAGGTTCCGTTGCCAGAGTCTTCAATGTTGGAAACTACTTCCATCAGGTTGTCTTCGCTCCAACCTCCCAAGATGTTGAGGTACCTCTTGTCATCCGCCAGCTTCTTTCCGGAGTCACGAGAAATCAAAGGTTTACCCACAAATACTTCGTAGAGAAGCTTTCCGAATGCCCAGATATCCAGAGTTGGGCTAGCTGGATAAGATTCTAGTAGCTGGGGGTCATCTCGTTGTTTCCCTTTGTAGGTTACAATTTCTGGTGGTACCGATGCATCCATATCACCAGTAGTCTTGATTGGATTTCCCTTGATTTGACAGCCAATGAGCCCTGCCAGCTTCCAACCATCTTCAAATTTGCTAAAGGAGTTTAATTGTAGACTCCCATGTACTATACTTTGTCTGTGGAGCATGCTTATTGAATGGCCAATTTTCTTGAAGACTTTTTGTATCTTATCTAGATAAGCATCGAGACGATCATGATCAGTTCTGTAATTCTGTTTGGCCATACTAGACACAATACTCTTGAGAGTTAGCAATGGGCGCTCAATAATGACGCAGTGCTCAATGTCGTTCTCGCAGGTTTCGTCTGTTTTATCGGCCTCAAAGAATTTGATGTCTTCAAATAGGTTTTTGTTTTTCCGAATGCGGGACAATGTTCGTGTCTGATAAGGAGAAAGGAAAGTAAAAAATGTTAATCACACTGTAGAGCTACAGAGGTTCAGCTTCAACAATCTACGTGTGCAGTACTTACTATTCGATCGAACACATTGTTATCCTCGTAATACTTAACTATCACGGGTCTGCCGTCATCTCTGGGGTCGTTTTCTGGACCGAAATCAAGAGCGTCGAATTCTTTCACCTCGTTGTCGGAAGGTCTTTTCCCTAAAAACTCGTATCTTCCACGGAAACGGAGAGTTTTGCGGAGCTCCTTCTTGCACTTGGGTGTTGCTCTAGTCATGATGTTATTGCCTTGCCTATCTTTAAGAAAACAGAGTGCCCGTTTCTGTTTGTAATCATCGCATATTCCCAATATTTCGCAAACGACATGGACATAATTGTCATCACAGTCGCAATTTAAATACCACCAACTACCACCAAATCCTTCACGAACAACTACTTCGTCATCATCAAGGTCGATGGGTAAATCAAGTAGCGCTATGGCGACAATCACTTCAGTTGGTAAATCGCGCATGCAGGCCATTTCAATTGGAAGGGCACCATTTTCATCACGAAAGGTGACGAGGTCCGGAAATGATTTTACTATTGAAATGATAGAAGAAGGTTCACAATTTTCTTCCGACAAACTCAAGTGAAGCAATGATCGGCCATTTGGATCTCTTTCATAAACCAATGATTCAGCATCTGGATGACTGAGTAGAGCGTCTAATACCTCAAAACCCGTTGCCATATGGAGAGCGGTAACAATTGCATTCCAACCCAAGGCATTCTTCACAGATAAAATGGATGGTTCGTCCTCGGATTTCTCGTCATCGATAATAGAGTAGGCGTCGGACAAAGCATCATCGGAGGTCTTCAAAGTCTTGATAGTTTGTGGAAAACGTAACGTTGAACTATGCTTCTCTGCGTCTTCTAAGAGAAGTTGCACCAGGTGTGCTCCCAATTCACCGGAAACATAAGCGACTGCGAGATGAAGTGGAAGATTACCGTCGTTGTCTGTGATTGCAAGGCCAGATGGAAAACATGATACAATGTTGGATACAAGGGGGAGGGGAGACTTGACCATTTCATTTGCGCATGCCAGTACGGCAAGGTGTAGTGGCAGTTGTCCATCGTTATTCTTGACACTTGCTCCACCGGGAAATGCCTTTATGAGTCTATTCACCATATCTTTGTTGCCTGCCTCTGCTGCACGATGCAGAGGCAAGTTTCCAAAGCTATCGAACTTACAAATCGCAGTCGATGATACTTTCATCAAGTCAGCATTAAGTTTCTTAGGGGCAGGATCGTGAAAATCATTTGTGTCGCTGATGGTCCCACCTCCGTAGTAGGCGAGTTTATGAATTAGATATTGATCCGAAGCGACATCTGCCATCTCAGCCAACCATGGGTTCGCTAGGATGAGATATCCAACTTTATCCCATTGTCCAAGTCTAACAGCATTTATTGCTTGGTTCAAACGTTTCGATATCACTGTAGGGGACATCATGAGGCTTCCTATTCTTTCTTGCTGCAAGGCATCAACTCCACCTGACACATCACTTTGATTATCTGTATCAATGACAGAGCTACTTGATTTGATTTGCGCCGCAATTGTTTGTATTTTCTGTTCATAAACTGGATCACTTTCTTCCGTATGAATACTATTTTCATACTCTAAATCCTCCTCTACTTCTTCCTCCATCTTGAAGGTTTGCGCTATTCGGTCCTTCATGTTTTGAACGCTCACTCCAAGTGATCTCATCATGTTTCTACTGGAAGAAATTGCCTCGATTTTCATATTGGATGATAGTTCCATTGGAGTCTTACTTTTCGCTACTCCACCCGTTGCTTGCGGCTTGGTAGAACTGTTTTCCTGAGAATAATTTCCTTCACGATCCAAAGTACTAAATAATTGTTTGACATGCGTCTTTTTGGCTTGCATCTTATCAACTATCTCCATCAGTTTTTTCTTACCAGGAGACATGATGCGGGAATCCTTGTTTGGATTACAGTTCTCAACCAAAGTGGATGGGTCTGCGTGTTGAGCAAAAGAATTGTTGGCATGATGTCGCTCCTTTTTGGGTAAATGCATCATCCACGTTGCACCTCTGTCGGTCAACTTTTTCCCATTTAACTCTGCTCCTACTACCTCCGTTCCGTATCGTTTGGAGGGAGGCATAAATTTCATCGTGGGTGATCGTTGTAGATCCGAATATATTCTCCCATCAATCGATACAGCAACGGGAACATGGCTGCCTCGAGTCCATCGTTTATTCGAAGTAATAACTTTATCTTCTCTTTTCTTCACACTGCACATCAGCGTATAAGCTTCTTCAAATCGTCGCATTCTCTCTTCATCTTCATCAGCCGTTAAAGCCATGGATCTCACACCTTTTAAATGTCTCGCGTGTCTTGTCTTTCTTCTCAAGTTCTTCTTTTTTGGCTTGAATGCATTTTCTTTGGATATATATTCTTCTCCACCCTTGATAGTATGTTCACCATTGGCGGTCACTCCTTGGTCATCATGTACCGTGGAATTATCTCCAACTTGGAGAGCATCAGAAATATCATCAAATGCTAATGAATCTTCCACGGTACCAGAGGGATGACAAACAGAAGATTGGAAACTATCCTGTTCATTGCCTGACTCATCGTCATCCGGTAGCATCTTAAACCCGTGCTCCTTTATGACTTGTCTCCGTTCTTCCGTTTTCCGCTCTGAAACTCTCAACAGAGCTCTCCTCCCCCGACTCAAATTCAATTTATAAGAAGTCAAAGATTTAGAATTTGTTTTCGCTATCGAATTAACCATTTCATCTTGAAACGGATCACCATCACCACTCTGAGCCCCTGGTACTTCCTCCACAGACAATGGAGTTTGCATCAGTTTGTCTATACGACTTCTTGTCACCATCGCTCTCTTCTTCTGATGAAATTGAGCCCATCGTAGCTGAGCTTCTGTTGGAACCATTTGAACACTTGTATGTTTTTGGGCTACACGTGGCGGGGTAGGATTGGAAGCTGTACCAATTTCCTCCAATGAATGCTTCTCTCGCATGGGTGTGGAGATGTGGTTTGAAAAGGTGTTATACTCCGACTCTATACTATCTGTTTGTTGTTGTTGTTGTTGTTGTCGTTGTTGTATATCATGTTCCTTTCGACTATTATTTTGCAAATGTTTCTTCTTGGATGTTTTCCCTAATTTATCCTTTTCAATCATGGCTTGACGATGGCACAATGCTACTTGTGTTTCTTGTTCTTCATTGTCATGTTGAAGAGGTAAATAGTCAGCATGAAGATGAGTTGATTCATCTTGCGAACTCCCAATTCCAATGGCTTGATAGGGGTGATGAGATATTGTATTGTTGCTCATAATCAATGATCTATTATTCTGACCCGCTAGAAGCTGATTCCGGCTTAGCATTCTTGAATCTCCTACACCACTGATAGATTTCGTCTCGCCACTATCAAAGGAAGCAGAGGCAGTAGAAAGAGTCACTGATGAGGATGTAGATGTTTTCATGTTGTCATCTCCGCCAACTACAACGTGTTTCTTCCTTTCATCCACATGCTTGCTTTTTTGTGGAACATTTCTGGGGTCTCGTACTGATAAAGGTGCGGATGAATCATTGTGATTATCATGTATAGGTTGTTGTCCATGTCGCCAAGAAGAAGACGAGGACAATTGGTATTTTTTGTGGAGAGCATATTTTTCTCGAAACTTGTCCATTGCAAAAACTCAATATTTTCCAAATGTTTGTATAAAATATTTGTAATTTGATAAAAATGGAATTAAGTGGATGATTGTGCAGTATTTATTGTTTCTTTCAAAGGAAATAAATGCATGCTGAAGGGTGCCATGAGGTATTTTGTATTTTGTTCATGTACACATGCAAAAGAATTTTTTTTAACACATATCCCATTACAATCTATCTCTTGTGTGTTTCTTTTCATTTCAAAAAGACTGTCGCATCCATCAGGGCAAGTTCTACGATCTACGACGCTGGTGCATCAAAACCATCGAACAAAACCTCTCCCACGAAGGAGACGTTTCGTGTACCTCCCCAAACCTCTCTACAGTACAAACAGCAAACAAACAAGATACGAAATGTCTCGGCGTAGTCCCGCGCTTTTCCCATTTTTCCCGCCACCAAGGGATTTTCCTGGAAGCCCCCCTCGACTCCAGAAAATCCAAGGTATCACTGTTCCCGGCTAAAATCCTCTAACCCCGTAAAATGTGGCTCATACAAGAGCATTCTTTTTCGAAAACCGTTGGTGGCTGTCATGCCAAGACCACCAACTATGTGCCAACTACATAATGATGATGTCGGTAGTACGTGTACACTGCGCACCTCTATTTCCTTTGGCACAGTGTGATTAGTAGGACAACAGTACAGACTGGTACACCAGTACGTATGGTACCACCTTCTAACAAATACAGTACGACTTTCATTTCTCTGTGTACGTCTCTCTATCACATCCCTGAATTGCCAAAGTAGGAGTTTAAACGAAATACCGTTGGTGTGTATGTGCCGTAAATTCAAACTTCTCTTCCGCGGCTGCTGCATTCATATCGCTGCTACAAACAACGAACATTTCTAGAATTTACATTTTTCAAAATATCTCTTTCAAGGAATTGGTTTGCTACATCACTAACTGCAACACCATTGTTCAGGTAGAGATAAGGAGAAAGTGAAAGAAGAGAGTACCCATTGAAGTATCACTACTCTCTCTAGAGAACAGCTAGTTTTGTATCTACCTTCCATTTCAAAAATACCGAAAAACTCTACAATAGAAATTAGTTCACGATTGTTCCACAACAGGCAGCGTGTGACATTCTAATTTCTCAACGTGTGTTCTTTTCTTCCATCGACCCAACTTGAATCCGTTTGAAATTTTTTTTTAATCTATTAGAATGGAAGTTGGAGCTCACGTTTGGCTACGATCCGAATCATCCCGCTGGGGATGGGTGCCCGCCAAGATCACCAAGAAAGAAGATGGGCATGTGGGCAAAGTCCCGGTAATTAATCTGACCCTCAGCAACGACCCAGTCTTTGAACTAACGGATGGTTGTTCCACTTCCCCTTCGAATCACTGGAATGGTCGGAATTACGGTGATCATGGGGCATTTGAAACGGTCGTGACTGTAGACCCCGAGCAGCTCAAGACTGCCGATCACGAGGATATCAAGCTAAGGAACATGCCAAGATCTTATCAGCTCAACGGCGGTGAGGAATCTCCTAATAAGCGCGATCTTTCGGGCAGTCCGTCTTCTGTTCCGCAAGATGAGAATGTTGTGGGTGGAGTAGATGATTTGATTGGATTGACGCATCTGCACGAACCTGCCATTCTCCATGCACTGCGTCTTCGTTACGATTCTGATATTATCTACACTGCCACTGGACCTATTCTGATTGCTGTGAATCCTTTCAAGAATATGCCTCTTTATACCAATGAGGTTATGACTCAATATAGACTTCAGGGAGAACAGGGGACGAATGCGGCTGCACTCTCTGAGAGCCAGACTCCCTTCAAGAGACGTACTAACGATGCCCTAATCAAGAAGATGAGCCAGAACTCTAGCAAGCGTCTTCCGCCTCATGCTTATCAAACTGCAGATGATGCCTACCGTGCCATGATGCGTGGTATCGAAAACAAGGCTCTCATGCATGGCAACGGACCACGTTACGATAATATGCCGACGAATCAAAGCATACTTGTGAGCGGTGAATCAGGTGCTGGCAAGACGGTAACGACAAAAATCGTTTTGAATTACTTGGCCATGTTATCCAAGGTTGCCTCCAAGAATTCTGGTGAGAGTCAACAATCCATGGACGACCGATGTATCGAACAGCAAGTTTTGCAGTCGAACCCGATCCTTGAATCGTTTGGTAACGCAAGGACCATTCGAAATGATAACTCTTCGCGTTTTGGAAAATATATTGATATTCAATTCAGCCCAACGGGTAGGCTTACAGGCGCTAGTATTGAGACTTACCTTTTGGAGAAGGTTCGTTTGATCCATCCTGGTCAGAATGAGCGAAACTATCACGTCTTTTATGAGTTTCTTAGGGGAGCCTCGAGAGAGGAGAAGGAACTCTTTTTCTTGCAGGACATGGATGTAGAAGATTTTCTTCTTTTGAATCATACGGGTGAATTTGGAAGGAGAGATGGTGTCAGTGACAAGGAAAACCATCAAAAGATGAAGGAAGCAATGGTAAGTATTCTGTGCTTGTCTTATGCCTCTGTTATACAAACTTCGCGTCTCATAATAATTCTTCTCTTAGGTGACCATGGGTTTTTCCGTAGAAAAAATTCAATCTTTGATGCGTCTAGTCACGGCCATTCTTTGGGCAGGAAACATGCGATTCGTAGAGACCAAGGATGACGCCTGCTATCTGGTGGAAGATGATGCAGCATCTGCGACCGCGGCCTTGCTGGGGGTCGATTTTGAAGACCTCGCTTCTGCACTTACTTCTAGAACTATTAACACTGTTCATGAAAGGATTGAAAAGGCCTTGAATGTTGAGCAGGCGATAAAAGCGCGTGAGGCACTTATCAAAGCAGTTTATGGAGGTGCCTTTGACTATATTGTAGAAAAGGTGAACAAAAGTATTCATAAAATCAAAGAGGCTAAGAACGGTGCCTCCATTGGTGTATTGGATATTTTTGGTTTCGAGACGTTTGCAAGCAACAACTTTGAGCAGCTTTGTATCAACTACACCAACGAGGCGCTCCAGCAGCAGTTCAACAAGTACGTCTTCAAACTTGAGCAGTTGGAATATGAGAAAGAGGGTATTTTGTGGAAGTACATTTCATTCCCCGACAATCAAGATGTTCTAGATTTAATTGATATGAAGCACACCGGAATCCTAGCCATACTTGACGAGCAGTGTATCATTCCACAGTCTACCGATGAAAAATTCACTAGATATCTGTACTCTAAATCAGACAGCCACAAACGCTTTTCTGCCTCTTCAGCGCAGCGTGTTCGATACAAGTTTAGTATTGAGCATTATGCTGGAGCTGTCGAGTATAACACCAAAAGTTGGTTAGAGAAGAATAAAGATCAACTTCCCGCCAAGTCTGCCGCTCTTTTGAAGAATTCCTCTTTCAATTTGTTGGGACATTTTAGGAAGCACATTCGATCAGATGAAAGAAATGGAAGGGGCTCTGTGATTACCAAATCTGTTGGTGCGCAATTCTCTGAACAGCTCAAGACGTTGCGCAAAAGAATTGACGTGACAACCCCTCATTACATTCGTTGCCTCAAGCCAAATGATGATTTAGCACCAAATACTTTTGAACCCAAAAATATTGTTGAACAGTTGCGCTGTGGTGGAGTTCTTGAAGCGGTGCGGGTATCTCGTGCCGGTTATCCAACCCGATATCCTCATGACGTGTTTTTCGCTCGTTACTACATTCTTGGTGATTCAAGAGATAAAAGTCCATTATCACCAATTGCACACGTCTCGAATTGGACAGGAAGCAAGGAGGAAAAGCTCAAGAGACTAATTTCTAAGATAGCTTATGATATTTGGGAAGCAGATCAACAAATGCTTTTGAATATTTTAGAAGCAGAAAGGGCGCAAAATGAACTACAATCACCAAAGGTATGTCTTATGTGGGAATTATTACAAAATACTTTGGAAAGTGATACGGCTAACATTACATCTTTTGATCTTTACTGAAAATACAGAGGAGACATTATAATAATACTCCAGTCTTTATCAAGGGTTCTTCCATAGTCAATGGACCGCAATCTTTAGCTGTTGAAAGTTCCGTACAGACTCCTCCTGAAAAGCGCGATCTTAAGAAGAGGAAGCAAATGAATAGGTTGTCGTTGCTTTCAATAAAAGAGCGAGCAGAGCATAGTCAAAATTTGGAGAGGCCTCAAAGTAGGGAAGAATTCTTGAGCCTAGATTTCGTGTCAAGATGCGCTGTTGCTGGTCTTCAACTTGGACGCACTAAAGTTTTTCTTCGCCGAGAAGCTTTTGATAGGATTGAGGCCATGAGATCAGGTAAATTTTTTGGCAGCGCTGTGAAAATTCAGTCTATGGTTAGAGGAAAGTTGTGCAGAACAAAATTCCTTGAGATGCGCGCAGCAGCCATTAAAATTCAATCTGTCCTACGGATTTGTTTATCCAAAATTGCGCTCCGTAGAAGAAAGAGTGACCTGTTTTATACCATTCGGGCCGCTGTGATAATTCAACGAGCATTCCGTACATCTCGTTGCATGAAGATGAACTATACAGTTCAAAACAATGCGGCGATATTGATTCAAGCTGCTTTCCGTGGTTTTTATTCTAGGAATGTGTATTTCAGGTGTTTGTGGGGTATCATCAGTTTGCAAGCTTTGCACCGTGGTAGACAGGCAAGAGCTCAGTATTTACATGAGAAGTTGCAATTGAAAAAGAAGGAGGAAACTGAAAGGCAAATACCTGCCCCAATTGTTCATCAATCGCCAATTCAAGAACAAGCTGTCGTTCCTATTGAAACCAATTTTGATCAATATTTGGGACCACCAGAGGGTGCTTCCATAAATGACCTTTACCGATACATCCAACTAGAGGATTGGACTAATGCTGAAAAGGTCCTAGACAAAAATCCAAGCTTAGCTCAAACTGTTGATCCAGAAAGTGGAGAGCTTCCTCTCCACGTCATCGCAAGACACAATGGTGCTTGGGCATTATTTGTTGACTTGGTCCTTGTTTTAAACCCAAAGGCCTTAGCTCATAGGGACAATATGGGAGCTTTGCCAATACATCATGCTGCTGCCAACAACAATTTGGCTGCGCTTGAGATAATTTATGATGCGTATAAAGATGGCGTGCACGAGACAGATAATAAGGGTAGATTACCTTTGCACGTAGCATCTCAGTTTGATGCAGTTGATGCTGTCAAGTTTCTCTTAGCTCATTCATCTGAAGGAGCCTTCACCATGATTACTCGGCCTGTTGATGGATCTGGTGGAGGACTTCCACTGCACGTTGCTTGTAGAAACTATGCTTCGATCGGTGTTATTACAGCTCTTCTTGCAGAAAACTTTGCGTCAGCAAAGCGTGCTGATGAAAATGGTGATTTGCCACTGCATTTACTTTTGAAGTGCGGTGAAAAAGTCGACCCTGTTGTTGTGAAAACACTTCTAACTTGCTTCGCAGGAGCAGCATCGAGAACTGATATGAACGGAGATCTCCCTTTATGTATCGCCATCAAGAATAGGTGCAAACCAATAGTAATCAACCATATTCTGATGCAATATCCAAATGCAGCTTCTACGCTTAATGGTGATGGTCAAAGTCCATTGCACCTTGCTTTTGAATATGATGCAGATGATAGGACTATCCTCGGACTTCTCAATCATGCACCCGAATTTGCTACGTTGGTAGATAAGAAGACTGGCCTCATGCCTATACAGGTAGCGACGCAGCGCGAGCATACCCATTTCATTGTCCATAATTTATTAAAGCGCGACATGCCAATAGATCTCGATGAAAAGGTTAGGGCACAACTCTTACCTCATCACTACTCGTGGAACCATATTGTTTCCCATACAAATGATTTATACCACCAAGTAGTGACGAAAGTTCTCCAACAATGCACTCAGCCCCAAGTCTTAGCACTTGCTCATGTGGAAGATGCTAATGGTAAAATTGCTCTCGCAACGGCCACAACTGTTTGCAAGCACGAAATTCGTGTCATGCTTCGTTTGTTCAATACACTTGAAGTTGTTAATCAACGCCCGGCATACACCAACCCTATAAGCGATACTCAAATCTTCTACGCCCTTCGATATGAGCCGCCTGCTATGCAAAGTAGTGCTTTCACTGTATTGCACGAGGAAAAGAGGGAGCGCACTCTCAATAACTATGTAGAGGACTACGATGATATGTCTGTCACTTCTGCTCTATCTCGCCAGAGTATACGTTCCACTCTTTCAAGTAGATCACAGCAAAGTGTTGACGATAAATTGCGTCAAATTCGTAAAGAGAAAGGACAGCAGGTCATTGCGAAGCTTACTTCCAGATCGGATGTTGTCGAGCGTGAACTAAGAGTACGTAAAGATTATCATCTTTCTCGTCACTACGTTCCTGCTATCATCAGTGTCCATCACACTGTGCAGCATGCAGCCTACTCAGAAGCCATGGCTGAACCTGGGTACTGTATCACTATGGAGGGAGCGGACACGACAGCCGAGAATCTCATGTTAGACTTACGAAAGATTGGCAAGCCTTTCCCTGTCAAGGCATTGAAGAGAATTGGGATTTCCCTTCTTCACATGCACGAGCACAATCTAGTCCACTGTGACTTTGGAACTCACAATGTTGGAAAATTTGGAAATCGCTGGAAGTTACTTGGAGTGGGTGGAAGCGTCCCCGTCGGTAAACCCACTAATCCAAATCGCGGATTTTATCACCCACCAGAATCTATCATTGTGGAGAACAAACGGGCTGCTCTAGGAAAGAAGGCTGTTACGGCTGTAGTTGTATCAATCCCCGCGCGACCATCATATGATGTTTGGGCATTTGGTGTTGTACTTTATGAAGCAATAGCAGGTATCCCCCTATCACCATATGCTTGTAGAGGTAAAAGAGCCATGTCGTCACTTGAAGTTGCCAAGATTGGACAATGGGACGAGCATAACATGAAAAAAGCATTAAAAGTCTTGCCTCCTGAGGTTGATGATGTAGCCCGATCTATCATTAAGAAACTGCTACATTATGATCCAGAAGAACGTTTCACAAACATGAGGCAGGTACTGGAACATCCTTTTTTTGCCAGTACGTCAAAGTCAAGTAGTTCCCCCCACGGAACCACTTCTCAAGTACACCAAAGACAAGAATTCGAAAGTCTGACCCGGTCGCCTCCTCAAGTAAACCCTGGCAAAACTTCTCTCACACCAAAGTCCTTTACTAACAAAGAAATGGAAGTTCCACAAGCTACTTCAACACATTCTCTTTCATCATCTTCACATCCATCAAATGGAAGTTATTCAATGGGATCGAAATCTCGCAAGGTTGGATACCGAAATTCTCAATTGGATTACGTGGATGAGAATTCCGTGAATGGTACGAGTAGAAATAATAAAGATGAAATCTCCCCAAGTAAGTTTTATGATGATGCGGACTCCTCATCTGTGGCATCTTCAACAAGTAGGAAATCAAAAAGATTTGGTAGCATTCGCAACCCATTCAGCAAGAGCAAAAGAAATTCATTGAAAGGATAAGGTTGCTTGTCTACCCACCCTGGTTGTTACTACTTATTAGGAGAAATTACTAGAGAACTATAACAGACTGAAGGAAATTGATGACAAAAATATAAGAATAACGGCATTACATTATTGTTTCTAAAATTGTAGTAGGTGAAACGGAAAAGTTACAAGTTTCGTCATTTTGTTAGTTAAACAAGCTCTCAAGCTCTCTCTCTACTCTCTACTGTACAGAGAGATAGGGTATGGTAAAGTAGTACGAAACGCATTAAGTAAGGAAACATGATGTTATAATATGTTGGGCTGCTGCAGCATTTGACCTATCTGTCTATGAGGCAGGTTGTACCTCGTCTCACCTGCTGTTAAAAAGACTTTTCTGAGGAGCCCCAGATAGTCCACATTGCTGAGTTCAATAATCGGTCGTTGATTCAGAGTACTGTAGACAGTAGGGTGGGTCTATTAGAGAGGACTTTTTGTCACTTCGTACATAGCACGTTGGGTACCAGCTACTAACTGGGTAATTACATCTACAGTGGGAACCTCTGCGTAAAAACTACGTACTGTAGAAGGACAGAAAGTGTTGTGGTACATTGTAGCCCCCCCAGGGGGTACCCAATCAATTCAGAAGAACAACAATGGGGAAAAGGTAAAATCCATTAGAATGTCCCCTCCGGCCTTTTCTTGCCCTCTTTGCTCTTTGGCACAGTTTTTTTGACCAACGATGATGTCAACTAAAACGGTCAAAATAGAGTTGATCTCTACTCTCTAGTAGTAGGAGTCCAACACTGCTCACATTATCAAATTTTAATGGAGACATCAGGCAACAGGTACAGTATTCAACAAAAGTGCGTTTTACAGGCGATGCAATCCATGGAAAATATTGTTGAATCACGCAGTTCTGAAACCGATCATGCAGTTCTGCACGAGAACTTCACTATACTTGAATCGGTTCAGAGGAGAATTTTATTGAAGAAACCCAACAAAGGTAGGCAAGCCACTTTACTTAGTTACTTTTTCTCATCGCACCACTTTGGTGCATCGTTGAAAGCATCACAAATCTTATCTAATCATCAATCATACATCAACTTTGATCCCAAAAGAGAATCTTTTACTCATGCTTGAGATCGTTTCTCCAAACATCACACTTGAGCAACTGCAAAATGACGAGGAGAGACTCAAGGCCATGAAGCAACTTCTTGTGCAAATTCACCCAAGTAACTTTCCCAGTAACGAAGACGCCCTAAACATATACGAAGACGTTCAAACATTCTACGATGCATGCTGTGAAAATATGACAATCAATGATGGCAAGAAGCTACGACGACGAAAAAAATTGCCTCGCGCATCACCTACATGTGTTGTAGACTCTGTTGTACAATTTCATGTTCGACAAAAGTGGCCCTGGCTCGATGGGTACTTGAGACCTCTGCCTCCAGATGATCTGACAAGTGGAAAAATCCTAGCTCCATTGGTCGCTTATCAGTGCATTAATTGTAGGGGTGCAATTGCTCACGGGAAGAGGCCATCGCTCATCTTTAGTTGGGAGAATGTAATATCAATGGCGAATCATTCAGTAATGGATGTGCTTGAAAAACACGGAGGATATAAGAGCATTGTAGGCCGAAAAGTGGACGATATAAAAATAGAGATTATAAAAAATGGACCGGTCATATCTTTCTCCTTTACACCAACATCGTCGTTCGCTCGAGATCACAGTGAAAGTATTGTTAAGTCAAGAATAAAGAAGCATCATTACTGCATGATAATTGGATGGAAACTCACGGAGTATGGCGAAGTTTGGCTTGTACAGAGTTACAATGGCTCTGAAATACTGCAAGTTCCAGTGGGACAGTCCGCCATTGAGGAAACAATTTTATTTCCAAAGAATAATTTTTTATTTGTCACTTGGCAACAAGGACCTTACTACGACAGAGATATGACCAACTATAGGGGATGGCATCAATACGAAGAGTTATCTCTGATACTCAAATCGCACGAATTGGAAGACTTGGCAGAGTTATTTGGCGAGAGGCCGTTTCATGAAGTGATCTCGGAGCGAACTAGGTTCGTTGTAAGGGATAAGAAGAAAAACGCTCACAGCAGATCTTGCTTCATTGATAGATTAAAGTGGGACAGAGATTTAAAGGCATGGAATGTAGTCTTTAAATTTATTGATCGTGGTTCGTATCCTCTTTTGGATGAAGATACGGAATGAGTTATTGAGCGCCGATGATTTAATATTACTGTACTATTGACAATAACAGTTTGAAATCTTATTGCATATCCATTTGGGTAAGTGTTATGATAAGTACCTGTATCCAGTCATGATAATTGTACTCCAAGTCCAACATAAATTCCCCACCTTCATCGTTTCTCGCCATTATGGATCAGCAAAGGTACTGGCTGTCCAACGCAGTGTTATTACAACTTACCATAGCTAGTGAATTCGAGTGAAATAATGTCTCACCGTCGCCACCCTTTCCAATGTGTGTTTGTTTCTGTGAAAGTTCTTGGTGCAATAATTCCAATTGGTCCTGGCGGACCATGACCATCCTTAAAAGATCCACTTCTATTCCACTTAGTTTTCTTTTCTTCTGAGTCTTCTCCTTCTTTTTCGAAACACTTTACGTCGTTTATGGACCACGAGAGGATGTGATGCAACAAGAGTGCCAATGGTGGACAAGGAAAATAATACGATGATGGCTTTCAACACAAGGAGGCATGAATATGTTTTATTGGTCATTGTGGGACACACTGCCTCTTTTTTGTGCACTTGATCGAAAAACAGTGACCAGAGAAACATGGGCTTTCCACACTTTTCTTGATACGATTGCAGGGAAACTGTTGAGTACAAGAGCCAAGAGCACCTGCTATCGGTAACCCATCCAACGACAAATCAATGGAAAGGAGAACATACAGTGGGACTTTCAACAGAACAGTGAGCAAAGATTGCAGTAAGACGAGCGTAGAACTATTGTTTGGCGATTCAATTTTAATCTGTAAACTTGACTTTTTCTTGTAAGTTGTAACAAAGAAATCTCACCTATTCCATCAAGGCATACGGTTTTCTTGGTGTCGTTGATGAATGTAAACGTAACTCTGTGCATTACATCCTCATCTTTATCTCAAAAGGTAGCAATGCAAAAGCCTGGAAAACTCACGAACCGTCAAGAAGCACTTCAAGAAGAAGTGTTTTGAGTCATGTTAGGATGTGTGACAACAGCATTCACAAAATGACCAAGCACGTCTTATCTGGAGGATAGATAAAAGGCACCCCACCAATAAAGTAGCATCAGACTCCCTGAGAAAACTCCTGGAATCATTATCCTTGGGCATAGATTCGTGTGTGTGCTATTATGAGCAAAAAGATAAAAGCGAACTAATACTAAAACTTATGCCGGTAATTATTATGTCTAATGAAATAAATCATTATGGAGCTCTGTCTACTGCAGTCGCAGCAACACGTGGATACAAAGTTACAAGTTACGTCATTTTTCAAGAGATCTCATGGTACATGGTAGGGGAGATGAGCCCTAAACACAAGCTCAGAGTGCAAAAGGAACTACCATCCACCTCGTCATCTTTGATGTTCTGCACTCTGAATGTTTCAGGTAACAACATTTCGTGCATTCTCTCCAATAATAGTTCCAAGACCTAACAATCTTGGAGAATATGTGCAAGGATACCTTTCCTTGTTCAATCGAAAATGCAGCACGTTTGACGCTTCTACTCATGGCACTGCAGTTCAGCTTTCTCAATAATTGCGAGAGCAGAGAATTACATCCAAGGCTCCTGGAATCATTCACAAACGAACAGGCTCTTGTTTTCTAGCACGTACATTAAGGAGACGAAGTCGAAGGCCCCATGCCAAGACACGTGCCACCTGATAACATAAAAATACTCCCCATAGAGATGTAAGACCGACATTATGGACACCTTCAAGGGCCATTTTTTTACATCGTAGCATGAAATAAGGCACGGCCAAAAAGTAACCAGTATATGCCTTTCCCAAGTATGCTAGATCCTTATGTCCCAAAAGGAGACCTTCACCTGCACAGATAAGTCCATGGATAGAAAAGATTCCAGCAAGAAGAGGCACGACAGAATTCACTTGAGCGACGACAAGTGGATCCGACGTGAAATATTTACTAAACATGGGAATCAGTCCAACAAAACCCACACAAGTAGAACCAATGATCAATCCCGCCTTCATGAAATTTAAAGTAGCTTGTTTTAACGCCTCAGCTCGTGCAGGACCCCATTTCTTTTGAAATATTCCAGGGATGAAGCTCTGGGCAGTCAAATTGAGGGAATCGGCAATAGGACATAAGCAGTAAAAGACAGAGAGAATGACTTGATTTGCAGCCATACTCAATGTTCCCAACGAGCTCGAAACAACGTGGCTCATGGCAACATAAGCAGAAACTCTACCAACGGACGTTGTCGTCACAGGCACGACATAGGGCCAGAATTCCTTGGCATCCTCCAAAGGAGGGAATTGCAACAAATCTCTTTTTCTCATTTTCCCAGCCAGAAATCCTCTCGTCGAAAACGATTCTTCAAATTTACTATTACTCGCCGGGTCCACCTTCTTCTTGTTGAAAACGTTTGCAATAGATCGAAACTTCTTGATGATTGTTTTACCTTCCACATCATCCTTAATCACTTCATGATTATCTGTGTCTGTCAAGTTCTGCAAAGATTTTTGAAACTGCTTCCGTCTTGGCTTTCCCTCCTTGGACTTTCCCGTCAATTCCAAAATGGCCTGAGTCAAATTCACCGTCCCTTGCTCCCTCCGAGGCTTATACTGCAACCACTTCAAAAACAATGCCAGGGCAGCATATTGACTAAAAATAGTAGCCCAAGCTGCACCCGCCGCTCCACCAATCCACAAATTCTTATTGGGAACAAACACCAAATCTCCAAAAAAGTTCACCACTGCAGCTGCCAATAATACATACATGGGACTTTTAATATCCTGCATACCAAGACAAGCACTCTGCGCAGCACCAATAATCACAGCAGCAGGAAATCCCAATGCACGAATTCTCACATACTTCAATGCAGCTGAAAACACCTCGGGATCAATCCCATCATTCCCTATAATGGCTCGAAGCAAGATGGGTGCCAGTGCAATCAATACAGAACCTAAAAACATACCCACGAAACCCGACAATTGCAAGGATTGGATCAGCGTCTTGCTAGTCTTTGGTTTCTCAATCGATAACTTTTCACCCTCTTTGGCTCCTGCTACAAGGTTGGTCGTGGCAGTGTACATGAATGCGACCAACAAAGCACTGTAATCTGTCACAGCCACGGCGGGATTGAGAGCCGCTTGCTGTGCCGTCCCGGAAAGAAGCCCTACAGAACTCGTATCGATCAATGAAAGTAGCGGACTGCACATCCAGACTCCAATAGCAGGAATGGCAAATTTTATAATTTTGGATAGCTTTGGTGCTTCAATCGGTTCTTCGATTTCTGGTATTTCCACTGGAGTCCGGAAATTTTCAGTCACAAGGGGAGCAGCAGAAGTAGAGCTAGTAGTAGAAGAACCAGTGTTGATTTCTGCTGGATCGACCAAGGCATTGACCAGTATTTCCTCTACAACCATGGAAGGGTCCACCAAAGGAGACGCCATTGTAGCAGCACTCAAATCTTTCTCGACTTTCTGTGCAATACTTTCAGTGCGTTCACCAATGCCATCAATGTCTTCAAAAACAGAGTCGGCCTCGATGCTGTCCGTGGAAGACATGCGAAGTTTCAAATTTTTATCATTTTTAATTTTTGAAAATTTGCAAGAGACATTGGATACAGGCGATGAAGATAATATCCTCGTGCGACTCAACGGGTTTGTTGGGGAAGACAGTGGAGTAATGTATGCTGACACTGCAGTGAGCCGTGAGGACGAATTCGAGGCCAAAAAGGCGACCAGTGCGAATTGCTTTATTTGCATTGTATTTTATTAAAGTTAGGAACTTGGTCGTCTCTTGACCACAGAAACCCAAACGGAGAATCTTATCTTTATTTTCACAAGTTCCTTCGTGAATAAAAGAGATTGTATTGACAGGAATGACCTTTTTGTGATCCCTGGTGCTATCTGTCGTTGAGTCTTGCCCTTGTGTTTTGATTATTCTTTGTCATTCGCCTGCATGGAAAGGTGATTGATAATTGGAGCGCTACGGTACTGTACAAATCAGAGAGCAGGCTGCACTCCGAAATCACAAGAATAATCCCAACATTGCGGGGGTTGTGCCGTGAATGATTTCGATTGGTTTTCGTTGGGGGGGGCATTGATTTTGTGACATGACGGCAATTTCTGATTGGCCCTGCTACTGGTAGCGAGCGGTTGAAAGTTCAATATATCAAAGCCCTCTCCCAATGAAAGAAAGGGAGGAAGCCCCTACAGTAGCTCTCTGTCCTCCTGTATGTACTGTACTCTACTGCTACAGCACATGGTACAGTTTAACATCTATCAACAGATGGCACTTGACATGAAACAGCATGACACAACTTATTCGCGCTACCCCCATCAACGGAGAGGGGTATGATTAGAGTCCGTGCAGTAAACCCCTCAGAAAACAGTTATATTATTTTGTAAAGAAAAACAACAATAAAAAATATTTGAGTTATTACATTCATACAAAAAACTTAAATAGTTCGGCTCATTCAACACTTGTAGCAATGGAGAGTTCTTCTTCTTCCTCACTTAAATCAGTTTCAGAATCTGATTCATAGAAAGGGGTTGACAATTTGAGTGTCAACAATTCTTCCATCTCTTCCGAAAATATGTCCTCGTTTGGCGGCTCTAAAAACTGTCTTGTCTGTTTGGGTTCATCCATCAAAAATGATTCGACATCGGCAGGCATAAGATCGATTAAGTTATAAACTGTATCTTCTTCAAAGACATCAAGGGTTATTTTCTGTTGTCGTTGTGACTGATTTTCCATTTCTCTTGATTCGGATGTTGAATGATGAATATCACGAATGGCTCTAGCAAGTTCCAACGCGGGTGAATCGACAGGTTGTTCTCGTTTTCGGAAGACATCAAGTACATGAGCTGGATGAAATTTGAAGAATGGACGATTGTATTCGACTTCACGCACTGCGGTACTGTTAGTACTACACTGCCGAGATGGATGTGATACCGGCCCTATCCTACTGGTATTCGTACTTGTATCATTATACTGGGATAAACTTGTGGTGGATGAAGAGACAGATGTAGCGGATGATAATCTCCTCACATATCCCGATTTTTTCAAATCGCAAGAGGAGGAAAGATATTCCTGTTGTGCGTTGCTATTTATCGATGATAGCGGAGCTCGATAGAATGAGTACGTTTTGCTCAAGGAGGACATGGATCTTGAGCTCCTTGATTGTGGAATCTCGTCGTAGAAACTTTCCATTGTGTGTATGTGAATGATGTTAACTGTATGTAGGAAGAAAGGATAGATGAAAGATAGAGTAGAGTGATGATGTGTATGTAAGACGTTTTTTTTGTTTTTCTTTGTATTTATGTGCCTGTTGCGTGATTGGAAATGATTCTTGATTTGTGCGTTTTGGAGTGAAATGTGAGCGTCGCATCGCCAAAACAGGTCCAGTACGTTCCAAGAAAGAGAAAAAGAAAAAATTAGCCTTGTACAAGGGCTGTGAGTTGTCTGTTGAGTAATGATCCGTGTACTACACTGTAGTACGTATGTACACGAAAAGTCAAAAAGTTCGATCACTGCTCGAACATTCTCAATACATTACATACAACTGCTACAGTCTACAGTACAAGTACCATCATGCTGTAGAAGATACATTACATACCTGCTACAAGGTAGATTGATTAGAGAGAAGATGGTACCCGGGTACATAAGATTTTTTTGACATTTGGATGAAAAAAATGATCTCAAACATGGAAATCAAACACAATCAATCTATCACTTTTCATAATTCATTTAATTATATGATTTTCACGAAATCCAAAATTTCTCAGCCAGCATTTAGAGCGTCATCATGTCCACTTCCATGCAAATCTCATAAATGGATCTCGTTGTCAATAGTCAGTGCTCGCTGGCAACCACTTCTGCTTGCTGCACCGCGCAAAACATCCTATTCCAAGAGGCTCGGTGAATAAACATCAAATTACAAGCTAACATACTATTCCTAGCTAGCTTTTCAAGCTCCAATGGCAATACCACCATCGACATTGAAACAGTGTCCAGTAATGTAATCCGCAGCATCATCAAGAGCAAGGAAACGAGCCATACCCGCAACTTCAGATGGTTTTCCAAGACGTCCAAGAGGAATTCCCTTGGAAACTTCCTCCTATCATTTCACATTTTATTGCAACGCAACACAACACAACCACAGCCATCATGAAATAATGGAAAAGAAACAAGAGAAGAGATTTAGTAACATGAAAAGCTTGCATCCAATTTCAATCCATCAACAAACACATCAACGCCTGCCACCCAATCCAAACAATTCATCATTATATGCAATTGTTTGCAAGCAACTCACCAGATATTCCTCACTCAACTTTCCAGTCATATCCGACTCAATAAATCCTGGACAGATACAATTGACAGTCACCCCCCTATTTGCAAATTCCTTGGCATTGCTCATGGTGAGCCCAATCACTCCACCCTTGGCAGCTGCATAATTCGCCTGACCAGGATTTCCAATCTGTCCAACCACACTGGATATATTGATGACTCTTCCACTCCTCTTTTTGGCGGCAAGTTTGAAAAATGCCTGGGTGCAGTAAAAGACTCCAGAAAGATTGATGTCAATGACATCTTGCCATTGAGAGGGTTTCATACGCATGACGAGACCATCCTTGGTAATTCCAGCGTTGTTGATGAGAACGTCGACGGTGCCGAATGCTTCAGTGGCAGAGTCAAACATGGCTTTAATGTCATCGGGATCTCCGCCTTTTGAATGGGTTCATGTGAAGTTTATAGAAGGGTGGGGGGTGGGGGTCATGTGTGCAAATTGTATGTGAGTCCAAAGAGAAAGACAAAAAAAAAAACAAAGAGAGGACTACCAATCAAAGACGATACGATTCCTTTAAACACCTTCAACATGGCAAAAACCTTTCATTACAGTCACTGAACAAAAGTACTCACAATTGGCCTTAACAGCCACAGCATCACCACCAGCAGCCTTGACCATCTCCACTGTTTCCTTGGCAGCATCCTCCGATCCTGCATAATTCACAATAATCTTCTGACCCTGAGATCCGAGTTCCACAGCAATAGCACGTCCTAGACCACGAGAAGCACCAGTGACAAGAATAACCTTGGCATCTTCCGCAACCATGTGAAGTGAGGAGGAGGAAGAAGCAGGTAGAGGACGGCTGGAAAGACGAGGGGTGAATGCTGAAGGGGTGGAAGTGAATGCGGATGCAAATCCGAGCATAGAGAGGGTAAGAGAAGCCTTGAAGAATTTCATGATGTTTTAGAGCGATGAAATGAAGGAATTCGTTGAGAGTTTAATCCTTTGTTCTTTTTTTATGCAAGATACACCCACTTTAGGATCTGTTTGACCTGTACATTTATTATTGATAATTGCACACCATCTTTCTTTTCTCACTACCCCAGGTGCTGCTGTACTCTCTCGGACCAGGAGACGTTGGCCGATTGAAAGTACGTACCCCCCCCTCGCGGGGCTAAAATCTACAGTACAGTACATTGCGCGTACAGTATCACTTGCGTATCGCGTATCTATGGGCAGACGTGTTTTAGTAACCTCCTCGGGTCGGGAGTATCGAGGAAAGCCCCTCTGTCGGAAGGTGAATTTTGTATGCGATGCTTCTACAGTAAGGGGTACTGTTGTCGTACAAACTGCAACAGAGTAGTACCGTAGCTTTCAGCCTAGCTAGCTAGAGCCATTAAAATCCCCCACAAGAATCAACGCATCTCTGGTGGTGTAAAAGTACCCTACTTTCTTCACATTGCATTATATAATCATTCATCACAATGGAACAATGATAATTCGTAAATTTAAGAATGCAATCTATATATTCATAGCCACTTCATGCGTGCCATACATTTTTTTGTTGGTTGTACACTTTTCGGCATCAATGGGCACTGCCTTTATAATTCCCACTACTATCACCACTAATTACTGGCCAAGGGAGGGTGTCAAGAAGTCACGGCTAGAATCATATAACAAACTATACCAAGAAGACAATGCATCATGCAGTCAAATGCAAGGCAATTCACAATACCAATCATCAACAAGAAGAAAAAGTCTTCAACATGTTGCCATTATTTGTGATGGAAATTCTCGATGGGCAACAGCCACGGAAGCATCGTCATCGTCATCACGACCGTCACTACTCGATTCCACTTCAGAAATTACCACCACTACTACAACGACATTTCATGGGCATGCCAGGGGAGCATCTCGTGTCCTATCCTTACTGGAATACATTCATGACAATTACAGTGATACCATACGATATGTGACTCTATACGGTTTCTCAAGCGAGAATTGGTCCAGACCTAATCATGAAATTAGAGATATATGGAAAGTCATGGAAGAAACAGCCGAGAGTGTCAAGGAATGGGTTCAAAAGGAATATCTCACCATTCAAATATTAGGCAATCTATGCGATGATCGAATACCATCTTCCTTGAGAAACACACTTTTGGCTTTAGAGGCTGCTACTAGTACTAGTAGTAGACAACTCAAGTCCACTCATCCTCATCCATCCTCATCCAAAACAAAAACCTTGACACTCTGTCTTGCAATCAACTATGGAGGTCGAAATGATATTTTAAATTCCACGAGAAAAATTGCAGAAATGGTGGAAAGGGGCGAATTGAAAGCCAAGGATGTCGATATTGATGTCATGAATCGATTTCTTTGTACAAATGGTATGCCGGATCCTGATTTGGTGATAAGGACAGGTGGAGAACAAAGATTGTCCAATTTTTTGATTTGGAACATTGCCTATTCCGAATTGTATTTTACTCCTGTTTTATGGCCTGATTTTGATGAGCATCAATTTGAATTGGCATTGGATTGGTATTATGGTCGTGAGAGACGGTTTGGTGGTAGATAGAGATAGTGGAGTGGCTTTGTATAATGAAAATAAAAGGGTGTAGCTATCACTCTACATCTATATAGAAATACATGCAACACAAGGACAACACACATCAACCTTTTAACCATGACTTTCCCTTCTTCTTCTCTATCTGCTGTACCCCCATCAAATTATTCCCCGCCTCCTTCATCTTTTCCGCAGCATACAACATTCGTTGTCCACTCACCCGCGTCTCCTCCAAATCCGGTTGAATCTTTTGCACAAACAAAGCCATCCTTCCCAATTCTTCTCCTGCACCCATCAAATTCTCCCCAATATACACCACCGTCTCCCTCCTCATAATACCCGATCCTGCTGCTTCCAACTTTTCTCCACAAGCCTGCATAACCGGCATCAAATCTTTCTCAATACATTCCTTTAACTCCAACATACCATCCACTTGAGCATCATTTGCCGCTTTTTTCAAATGATCTACTGCTTCTATGAGACACGTTGCCCCCTCTCTCATTTCGTCACATACTAATTCTGCTCCCGTTTTGAATCGACAGGAAGCAGCAGCTTGTGCAATGCAATCTCCCGCATTGCGAATATTGGCCCCGGCGGCGGAGAGGCCTCCCCCGTAAATATCGAGTGATGGAGAGGATGTGGCGTCGATTAGGAGTTCGCCGGATCTTGCGAGGGCTTTTCCGCAGTCGAGGAGGGGTTGGGCTGCCGGTTTGAGGCTGTTGTAGAGTTTGGTGGTGCTGGAGGTAGGGGAGTAAGAGTAGGAGACAGAATAAGAAGGAATGGTAAAGGATGAGGCAGGACTTATATACCACAACAGGATCGATGATAATACTGCCAGCTGTTCTACTTGGAACATAGAAAAGATTCTCATGATTGATGGATAAAAACTGTTATTAGATGCAATACAGTACGTACAGTACCACCTACAATGCGGAATGATTCTGGATGGAGGCGGAGATGGCAAATACTCTGTCATGGAAGTAACAATGATTTGTGTAGAGATTTTTCATTTTTCAATGGTGTACACGTCGTAGTCATGCACTACTAGCTAGTAGTAGTCATACACGTACACCTATGATGACCTGTACTTCTTCCTACAGTCAGTAGCAGCGTAGGGCGTAGGGCTACCATCCATCCATCCGTCCATGTACAGTAATTTACTGTGTTTTTACGGGGGGGGGGCGTTAGCTACTACTAGCTAGAGAGGCTATTATGCAGCTCGCTCTTTTCAAAATTTAGCGATAGTCTTGCTTCCGGAGCATAGGTGCAGTACAGTACGCATCATCTGTGTGTTGGTCATTCATCCTTTGTCCATCCATCTATCTCTCACTTCTTTCATCCGAAAAGTAAAGGCAGCTACTTCATAAATAAAAATAGAATACAATCAATCAATGAATCAATGAATCAATGAATCAATGAATCAATCAATCAATCAATCAATCAATCAATCAATCAATCAATCAATCAATCAATCAATCAATCAATCAATCAATCAATCAATCAACCAATCAATCAACCAGTCATTCAATCATTGAACCACACAGTTGGTCTTAAGGATTGACTATTCGGTGAAATATCTTGGACGAGGAAAATGAATTCGATCATTGCGATTGTACTCAATTCCTTTTTCCTATTCTTTGGAACTGTATGCTCTGAATTAGCCGACATCCCCATACAAACCAACAACACTGCTGAATCTTCGTCCTCTACTACTTCCCTGGGAGAGCAGCAGCCACCTGTCTGTTTGGATAATAAAAAATTTAGATTTGTTGTCGACAGTGGTTTCCAGAAAAAATGCAAATGGTTTCGCAAAATCGCCATCGACAAGAGAGAGAAAAAAACTGCAAAGTATTGTAAAAATGAAGATGTTGCAACGAACTGTCGATTATCTTGTGGCTTTTGTTCGATTGATGCAATTCATGATTCATCTTCTTCTTTTGACAATACAACGTTTTCCCCATGGTCCTTTGTCGTCTTTGCGGATATACATGGATTGACTCCCTTTTCCTTTGATCCCTTTGATGAAAACCTTGATATATGGCAACATTCATTAAATATATTACAGACCATTAAACAAACTTATGTTCCAGATGGAGGAGAAATTGTATTGTTACCAGGAGACGTTTTGAGTTATGGAGGCATGCCCAATCCAAAAATTATCGAACGCCTAGGTCAGAATTTGTCCGAGACCGAATCCATCTATAGGGCCAGTACGAATTGTTACAAGACCACCAAGGAATTGTTTCGACAGGCTGGATATGGCACAGTCCTTGCAGCAGTGGGTGATCATGAATTGGGGGGTAACAGTGGCTTTCGAGTGGGGAAGAAGCTTGCAACGGTACCGACCTACCGTGAAGGCTATGTGAGTGGTTGGAATACCAATCAAACCAATGGGAAATTTCTTTTTGATGATTTGATAATGGGTATACCGTCACGGCCATTGGGAACACCTTTTGAAGGATCTTCTTTTGCCTATAGGTATAAGAATGCATTGTTTGTGTCTGTGGATGCCTTCAAATTGGTTGGGGATGGGACAAGGAATTATATTGATAGAGAAGGTGGGTTTGGAGGAGAGGGAGCCATCACATGTGATGTTACTGGTGATCATCTAGCTTGGTTTGAGTCACTTTTAAGGGTAGCTCGATCGGATGCAAGTACGATTCGACATATCTTTGTACAGGCACATTTGCCCATCCTTCAGCCAGTACGAAAAGTGCAGTGTTCGGTAAGTGGATCGTTGTGGAGAAACGAGCCAACCTTGTTTGATTGCAACAATCTTTTGATACTTGAGAGTAACATCCAATGTGTCGTTTCGTTCAACGTGATTGTAGGGCCAATTTTTCGATGGAGCAGATGACAGTGATTTCTGGAAAGTAATGAACCAGTACAATGTCGATTTGTACTTTGCCGGAGAGGTACACAGTAATACTGTCACAAAAACTCGGGAAGAAGGATCGAATTTGATTCAGGTCGTCTCTCGAAGTGTCAGTTATTCAGGCTTTTTAATCGTCAATGTCACGGATGACATAATAGAAATGAAACATTACAATGAAGTGGGTACCGAGAAAAAGTTCAATAATAAATATGTAGAGGACGGATACCTCACAGTCAACAAAACATTGGGTATTGTACATATTGATTCAGGGGGTGAGATGCAGCTTTTGAATAGAGACGTGGCACTATTGCATTTTAATTTTGAAGAAGTATACCCACTTGGACATAGACAGGTGTTGGGTCTATCCGAAGAAAATTCATTGATTGCACAAAAAATTGAAATTGATGGTATCAACTGTACGGAAAGTTTCATCAATCATGGATCCTTTGGAAGCCAGTATGATGCACAAGTACACAATGTACAACTTGTAGAAGGAATGGGAATCCAGCAAGGAAGAGCTGGAAAGTTCTATCCAACTAGCAGGTTTGCTATTTTTGGAACGGGACCTTTTAGTGGTGGAGAAATATTTTCTCTTTCCCTTTGGATCAAGACAGACAAATCAAATGAGGAGCAAATATTGGTGTATTATGGGGCATTATGGTCATCCCTTTATGAGAAAAAGGATTATTTTATGTTTAGTTTAGACCATGGCATTCCAAGAATTTATCGCAATTCCGATGCATCCCGTAAAGTAGTAGGAACCAGCAGCATAGCAGATGGACAATGGCACAACCTTGTGGTGACAATGCCGAGGAAGAGCTGTCTTTTTTCCGATTTCAAAATCTACGTTGATGGATACAAAGTGAATGCCACTTATACATCACCCGATATTACAGATGAGAACATATTTTTCATGACACCCGGAAGAATGAACGTGGGAGGACTTGGTTATTCGGCTCTCTCCGTTCTCTATGAATCAAATTTTACAAAGGTCCCCTTTGAGGGATACATGGACGACCTTTCTCTATGGTCACGTACTCTATACGATCAAGAAATTCTTGAATTATCAATTATAGGACGTCCAGTGCCAACTTATGCACCAAGTGAAGTCACCACAGCCTTACTTTCAAACTCAGATGGACAATCATCTGGAAGTAAATTCCCTTCAATAGCTCCTAGTGCCGCACCAATTTTTTATTATCCAGTCGATGGTTGTGTCGACGACACGAACTTCACATTTAAATTACATAGTGATGAAGAGCATAACTGTCAGTGGCTTGGGATGGAACAAATATCAAAAAAACAATCTTTGAAAGAAATGTGTTGTGGGATAGAAGACATTGCAGCACGTTGCCAATTGTCATGTGGTAGATGCCAAGAGGTCTTTTGGACAAGTTCATCCTCGTTTCATTCAGTAATTCAATGTTGGGGACTGTGGCTTGTATCAGCCATTGCGGGGCTTTATCTCTTTCTGTAGTTTCTGCGTGTATCTTCCGAATGAAGTTGTCGCTGAGATACTGCTGATTATGATTTTGTGAAGAAAATTCAAAATTCTCTCATTTTCCGCTAAAAAAGTAAAACTTCTGCTCTCCCTCTAAAAAAATGTACCGCACATTGCACACAACAACTAACAACGCTGATCGACGACGACGGCGGCGGCGGCGACGACGAAGACAATAGTAATATACACTATTTAATATTTGCTAACTAATAACTGCAGCTATTGCCATGGACCAACCTAGCATCCACACAAATATTCTTATACGTTCAAACGATATTACTGGTGATGGTAACTTCACTCAAGGCTGTAAATTTTCACCCGATGGCCTGTGTGTCCTCACAAGCACTGCTGCGGATAACATCTTGAGGCTTTATAATACTCCCGTCGACACGGAGCTCCTGCAACAGGACCAGCGGGAATCGTCACAACATCTTTTAGAAAAAACGATTGATTCTTCTTGGAAGTCAATTTTATCCATTCAAGGAGGTGACAGTGTGAGGTCCTATTGCTGGTACCCTCTTATGAATTCCCATCAACCTGCTACGTGTGCATTTGTAGCATCCTGCAGGTATGTGGCCATTTGCTTTGATTTTTCATTCCGACTCCCTGAATTACTGACTCGATTGCTTTTTTGCTTGTATAATTTTTCTTGCTTTTACTTGATTCATCCTTTCTCTTTCATTCATCACCTGCATGCATGCATACATTCGGACAAACCAAGAGATCAACCCATCCACCTACTCGACGCCTACAACGGCTCCATCCGAGCAACCTACTCACCCCACAATGCCCTCGATGAGATGGAATCCCCCACTGTCCTAACCTTTACCCCCGATGGGAGTAAAATCTTTGCCACGGGATTCCAAACCGATCGGACCATACACAAATTTGATACCCTTCGTCCAGGAAGGGACAGTGATATTTTACGTCTGGGGAAGACGAGACGATCCAAGGATGGTCAAAAGGGTAAGATTTCCAGTCTCTGTTTTCCGCAACAAGGAAATAGTATGTTTTCATCAAGAAATGTTTTTGCAGTGGGAACGTATTCTCCTGGATCGATTTATGTGTACGATGATCGAATGTCCAATGGTGATCCTGCCGGAGTGGTTTTGCATGGAGGGGTGAGTGTGATGGGACACGGAAAGAAGTTTACAACGAGAAAACGCCGTTTTGAGGATGTATCATCAAAAATCATAGATGGTAATCAGGAAAGGGACGTGGAGGAAGATTATCAGGATATCTTTTCCTTGGCCAAGGTGAGATGGTACCAAAAGAGAGTTCAGACGGGTGTGACGCAACTCATGTGGTCGAAGACAAGCAGTGGTGGTAGTGGTGATGATGGTACAGGTGCTGGTGGTGGACAGAATGATTATTGGCTTTATTCAGCAAGTCGTCGATCAGATGCAGTGGTTGCTTTTGATTTGCGAATGTTGTCAGGTGATACATCCCATCCAATTAGGGGTGTTGCATCGTTTCCCAGGGATAGTGATACCAATCAAAGATTAGAGTTTGATTTAGATCAAGATGGCAGACGATTGTTTGTGGCAAGTCAAGATTGCAGTGTAAAAGTATATGATACCTTGACACAGAGATTGTTGCATACACTGGATGGGTTTCATGATGCTGTGAATGGAGTTTCGTTTTCAAATCACTGTGGCAAGTCGCTCTTGGCAGTTGCGTCGGGTGCTCGAAGATTCGATGACAGAGATGACAATGACAGTTATTCAACATGTTTGTCGCAAGAAATGAATGATAAGGAACTTCCCTACAATCCTCCAGGTTGTCTTTCGTTGTACAATATTTCTCCATGACATGACCAAGGGTACAATTTCAATGAAATGAAAATATGATGATACTACATTACAGTTCATGTGAAATATGTTACCTACCCGCACGGAGCAGGTAGACGTACCAGTGCCATCTATTGACATATCCAACAATGGAAATGTCCTCGGTGTGCTTGGAGTAGATGGATCGATTGACCCCACCGTTTTCGTCGAAAAAATAAATAAAAAACCTACACTGTGAATTTTGAATTCCCTGTTGGATCCTGAGTTGGTGGAAGCACAAGATTTCATCCTTTTTCTGTATGAAGCGAATGCCATGAACAACGTAGGTGTCATTGCCGGTAGCATGACAGAACGTGGTGCGGCAGTGCTCATTCCTCGTTCAACTGTGGTGTAGTGAACAATGGATATTGTGTTGACTCCATTCTCTTCATGTGCTTTAGACGCTTTCGAACACGTTCTTGTGGATGGGTTGCCATGAACACACACGCACACACGTTGTTTGAAACGCAGAGTGGAATCCCTGGGGTTGGAACGACGTGTAGACAGACATGCAATGAATGTGAAGCATGAAGTTTACTGTAGACGTGGGATTGTATTGGAATGTTTCTATATTCTTGTTAGTACACTGCATACTTGAAAGATAGAGTAGTTCTTGCGTGCATGTTGATTTTTGCAAAGATTTCATATTTTTATTTTTCAGTCAGTATCAATACGTTTCCATGTGTTTCATGAATTAACAGAGTGTATTAGTGAAATGGTGTATTTTTTTTGTTGAAAAAAATGAAGGAGGTTTTGGTGACGTCATGGATACCTCATGGATACTTTACTCAGTTCAAAACACGCACCACAGCAGGCAATGAAGCAGTCAAAGCAGAATGTACTGTAGCACAATACAGTGTGTAGTAAAATAAAAAATACTCCACATATCATCTATCATCCATTAGCCAAAAGCTAACATCCCTTGTCACATCTCAAATAATCAGACAGAAAGATCACAGATTTCACAAACACAAAGGAACAATAAAGGGCAATGATACAAACAAACATAAGAGCTTCGTTAACATCTGGCATCATGGTTCCTACTTTAATGATGATGATTCTCCTATCAAATTTCGCACTACACTCGCTCTCTTTCTCACCTAGTAGTAGTAGTAGTAGTACTCACCGTCGCACTGCCAGCAAGAAACATCATATGAGTCCTTTCTTCTCATCTCCTCGCACTTCTTCTTACGACTCATCGACGAATCTCTTCTCTACCGCATCCCCTTCTTCTACTTCCATCGCAAATGGCCTTACAAAAACAATCCTCGTCCAAGGCTCAGGCCCAACCGTCCAACTCGGACAAGTGGCCACCGTATCCTACTGCTGCTCCCTTTCTTCGTCATCGTCATGGTCAACGACTGAAAATCCACAAATATTTGCACAATCGAAAAAACAAAAAATGGTCGTGGGGGACGGCACCATGATTCGAGGATGGGATCAAGCCATTGCCACCATGAGAGTGGGAGAAAAGGCCCTCGTTCACGTGCAGGATGCGGACCTGTTTGGATATGGTCAGGAGGGTGTTAAGGGATTTGTGCCCCCCAATGCAGAGCTTGATTTGGAAATTGAGATTTTGGACGTGGAGGATGCCAAGGCGATGGGTGTGGCGGGTGTGACGGGTATGACGGGTAGTGGAGATTTGGGAATGTTGGATCCTTCCAAGCCTGTAAGTTGTTTTGTTTTTTTATGATATGAGTATTGTACTGTATTGTATATTATTGCGCTTGATTGATTGATGGATGTTTTACCTGGAATTCACATCTCCATACTATTTGATACCATTTCCATAGAGAACACCCGAGGCAATTGCTGCAGCATACAAGGCAAGACAGGATCAAATGCTCATCAATCAGGCCAATCAAAAGGATGGGTTGGAGGGACTTTTGGACAAGGCCAAGAACTTTTATTTCTTTGGGTTCTTTGAGGGTGAGACGGGAGAAAAGGCACCGTGGTTTTTGCGTCCTAGTATTACCTTTCCGATTGCCTTTGCAGTGGTGGGAGCAGGATTTTATTTGACCTTTGCTCTTGGTGGAATTTCCGAGAGAGGTGCGCAGGTGACGGATGAGTTGGATGATATTGTATTGTCCATGAATATGATCAAGGAAGCTGTCATTATGGCCATGAAAATGTAGAACTGGGATGATGGATGATACATTTTTGTTAATTATTAAAAAACGAAACATAATTTACAACTCCTCCTTGTCTGCTACTAGATCTTTGCCTTGTGTATTTGTTCCCACTTCCATTTCATCAAGGCCATGATCCAAGTAATCATCGTCATTATCATAGTCATCTTCCTCTATATCATTCTCTTCATAGTTCCTCCCATCCTCATTTTCATTCTCTTGCAAAGAATCCATCCAAAGATCAGGATACAAATCATCCGGAACACCAATCTCATGTCGAAATGCAAATGGAAAGTGCAAATCACTGCAATACTCTCCCACCACAAATCGAATGGCATATCTCGGTATATCTGTCACTAAATATTCATCATCTAACTTGGATTGACCGTGAAACTCCGATGGTTCCATTTTGGCATCGTACCAATGTTGATTTCCCTTCCAAACACGATGTTGAATGTGACAATATCGTAGATTTTCAAAATCTTGTCTGGTATAGACATAGGTACCATTGTGTTCTTGAGAATGACATGCAGTGCGAATGCATAGGGGATATGGATTACCTTTTTGCTCCTGAACTGTTCGAATGGGTTTCTGTAAATTGTCATTGAGTTCTTTGGCCAATAGAGCTGGATTGATATTGTTGTCACTGCTGTTGTTGTCCACCACAAGGTCTTGGTAATGGCTTACATGGTCATCCCAGGCTTGAGACCATTGCATACCATAATCAATTGTGACTTCTTCTCCAAGCTGTATATCTCTCAACGCAACCAATTCCATAAGTAGGCCAGAATGAACTTGATTGGGTGGTACATTGAAATTATCGGTTTTGGACAGGTGCGATTCTGACCAACGAATGTATGCATTCGGATCAATGTCATTATGATTTACAAAATGTACCGATGAGGAATAAGGAAAGAACAGGAGCGAAGAATTATTGTGGCCAAAGCAATAGTTGAGCAGTAATTGTTTGTTGGGTCCAAGAGAAGAGGAGTGTTGGGCATTGGTACTCCTACTACTACGACCACCTTTAATTCTTTTTGTTTCGATATTCAGAATGGATCGCGGAATTGGTATCACTGGCATGG
This sequence comes from Chaetoceros muelleri, assembly GCA_019693545.1. NCBI lineage: Eukaryota > Bacillariophyta > Thalassiosirophyceae > Chaetocerotales > Chaetocerotaceae > Chaetoceros > Chaetoceros muelleri. The sequence continues at coordinate 22,224 of JAAMXU010006845.1, read as the reverse complement.
GTGCTATAATGGCTCCTTCTTTCATACTTTTCATGGCAAAGGCACCTGTAGAGATGGAGAAATCGACAAAAGCATAATGGGCCATGAATGGATGCATCATGAACACAATTCATACAAACAAAACACAATCGATAGAGTAAAGTTTTGCACTGTACCTACCATTCCCTGCATATGGAATTGAAGATTTCCCCACACGCAAATTATCCAAACAAAATCCATTTTCTTGCAGCCATTCGATAGAACGAACAGACTCTGGAATGGAATACCGCGCTGTCCCAACTTCTGCCACATATCTGATATCCTCCACAGAATCTGGCAAAGCAAATGCAACTCGTATCTTATCAGTATCCTCTTCCAACTTTAGAATTACATTCTTCCACTCTTCTTCATCCTCAACAGTAAACTCATCTTTCCCTTCTAGTCTTTTGGCAAAATCTCTTACAATTTCATCGGCCTCTTGATAATTTTCAGCAGTAGGAAACACCATTTGAAACTTTTCTTCTCGATGATGAAAGTAATTTACTCCATAATCCGCAAATATTTCTTCCCCCATACCAATTGTTTTTTCACTTGCCACCTTGAACGTGGATGCATGATACAACGTATTCGCACCCGTACTCACATCTACCCTCCGATCGTCAGACCCCATGCTCCTCCTCTTGCCATCGTTCACATTCTGATTCAGATTTGCCAGACCCAAATGAGAATTGGCAAGCATACCAAGATTTGGATACAAGACATTACCAGAAGCACTTTCAAATTGTGCATCCTGTGACCAGGCAGACCAGGGATAATCGGATAAGACACTTCCTGAATACAAAAGGTTCGATTGGATGTCAACGAGGGGGATGACGGCTTGGGGAGAAGGGTCGACTATTTCGTCTTGTACAAAATCTTTGCCTGCGAATATTCCAAGACCACTGTTGGGTATTGATGATTCGGCCATGTACAGTGAACATGATTCGGTTTCCATCTCATTGTTGTGTGTTGGGGACTGAGGGTCATCATTGTCGTACCATCTATGAGGGAAGATGCGAGGAGAGTTAGAGGGAGAGGATACAACAGCATGGTCAGGAATTCCTTGACGCTGTTCTAGATAGAATAAGGGGTCATTTCGAATGACCAAAGTGGAAGAGAAATCGGAAATGGTGTCTCTTAACATAATATTGTGGCCAGTAGTAGTCGAATAGGAGGCATAAGTGTTGCTGTTCATTCATTCATTCATTCATTCATTCATTCATGACGCTTAGTTTTTTTTGTGTATGTCCAATGCCATGACCGGTATTCATCGTCCATGGTCCATCGTTCTTCGTTACAATACACATACTACTTGTAACTCTTGTATCCCAGTTGTACCCCTCAACTAGCCAGCCAGCCAGCCACGAGTAGGTACTACAGTACACAACAACAGCAACGAGACCTCCTCTCTCTATCAGACAGGGATTATTTTATAAAAGACTTACCGTTGTCTTCCATTTTCCTTAGGCTAAAAAAGTAAAATCAAGCGAAGGGGCGCCAGCACAACCTTGTAAAGGGGCCATTGTGTTACTTTCTTTTCTGTCTTTTTCTTTCGGTTGTTGCACCGGTCTTTACTCTTGCTGTCAACCGGCACGAAGGAAACATACTGGAGCGGCGTTGACTTAATTTTGGCCAGTTCTCTAGTGTGTAGGTAGTACTCCTTTTTCTACTGACTAGAAGCGAGGTGATGAAGCCAGTACGTACATACAGCAGCCCGTACCACCAGTCCTACAACACGACATGTACCGTTGAACAACACTCTAACTGTTGCCATGTTCATTCCTCCTCCTCCTCATCTCTACTGTACCTCCTCAATTCGTTGCAACGACGACATACAAACATAGACTCTTAAATACATTATAATATACAATCGCCATGGCCAATAACGAAGGATACTATTACGACGATTTAAATAGCTATAGTCTGTGTCCGAAATGGGCGCCTGTATTGGGCTTTGGAGGCATAGTTGCCGCCGTTGTCTTTGCAAGTAAGTCAGCAACGTTGAAATTACGTTCTCGTTTGTGGCGTACCAATGGCCTATTAGAGAATAGAAGAATGCCATGAAGCCATAATGTGTGTGCATCCTCCTCCTCCTCCTCCTCCTCCTCCTCCCCTTTATCTCTTCCATATTAAAGATGTAATATCGAAGCCAAAGAAAAGAAGTAAAGAAATAAAAAGGAAGTTGATGATGTTTGCATTTTCACGCTACACTCGACAATGCGTAAGAAGAAAAAAACGATTTTTTGGCGAGAAAATGAAATTCTTAAATCAATAATGCCTTCTCACAATTTTTCTTTGCTGCAACTTGTTTTCTTTCACCGTGACTTCACCTCCCCCCTTTACTCTTTTATCAAGATATCGGAGGTGCCTATGGAACTGCCAAAGCCGGACAAGGAATCATGGCCATGGGAATCCGATCACCCGAATTACTCATGAAAAATATCATCCCCGTCGTCATGGCGGGAGTACTTGGAATCTACGGCCTGATCGTTGCCGTCATCCTCAATGGAAAAATAAGCCGGCCCACAGCACAGGCTATAACCTACAGTCAATTCAATGGCTTTGCCCATTTGGCGGCGGGATTATGCTGTGGTTTCTCCTCTTTGGCATCGGGTCTGTCCATTGGGATTGCCGCAGATGCTGGAACGCGTGCGGTTGGAGCGCAGAGTGCCATGGCGGCTTCCTGGAAAAAGATGGGGTTTACGGGTGATGCGGGTGGACAGGCGAACGGAAGTGGAGATGCGTTGTTTGTAGGGACGGTGTTGATTCAAGTGTTTGCGGGAAATCTTGGTTTGTATGGTTTGATTGCAGCGCTTATTTTGAGTCAAATGGATTCGGATTGTGGAATCAATTATTACAATTAATGAAATTATTCAGAGTGTGAGCTGTAGTGCGTGTGTAATGATTGTTTTTTTTCTCTTTTATCAAGATGGATTATTAATTAAAATAGATTATCTGACATTTATATATCCAGTCTATTGCTGTAATGAAAGTTATCATGATTGAGACAAAGACTTTGTATCGCGTAATAAGTATTTTTTTCTGAACCTCTTTTCTCTTTTTACTTCTTGGACAATGGGCATTATTTTTTACATTTGTGCACCTTGTTATTCATCAAAATTCGTCGCCGTCGGCCTCGAGAAAGGAATATTTGGCACGCATCTTTGATTTCCGACTCTTATTTCTCTCATTATAAGCCTGCTTCGACGCCTCACTGGTCTTGGATTGTGTATGTCTCTTCTCAAGCTGTGACAATTGCGTGATGGTATTCAAAATACTGGCATCTGCTCCAAAAATCATTTGAAGTGTCTCATTGGTCATGAGCTGAATTTGGAATCCAGTCTGAAGACAAAGACGGATGAAATTGAGCTGGATGATTTCCCTCCAAGTGGTCAGTGTGAGCTGACCTCCACGAAAGGTAACCACTTCGCAAGGTGGTTCGTCATCGACAATTGTGGACAGGAATTCTCGAAAGGTAGCCCTTTGATCTTTTTTAACCTTTTTGCTCATGTGTTTGCCTGATTCGACACTGAGTTCTGCAATGCGTTGTTTTATTTCATCCATGGTGACTTCCCATTCACTTCCATCCCATGATCCTGTGATTGTCATGTAAAATATGAGACATGAACCATAGACAAGAAGGAGTATGACTTTTTGTCAGAAATGAGCAACAAAGTGCCACTCACCTTTGGCATATCTCCTCTCGGATGCATTCTCTCCATCTTTCCTCTTCATTCCAAGTTTCAATCTGGCTTCATGAATCAGTGCCAAACATCCTCCCACCGCACATCTCAATTCTAAATCCTTGGCAGAATCCAAACACTCGCTCAATGCAGGCAACGCCATGACTCCTCTCCTCTTCCATCTTCGTCTCCTTCTACTGCCGGTTGAAACATCATCATCTTGATCATGATCATCATCTTCGCCACTACCCCCATAATCACCACTACCATAATCATCATAATAACCATCCTCATCCTCATCCTCCACATCACCCGCCAGACAGGCATCTCCCAACAACGTCCCCAAAAGTGCCCAACATTCCCATGCCGTCGCCCTCAATCTAGAATCCACCCTCTCTCCCCGAAACTCTTCCTTCCCAACGTCCTCACACAAATCCATAATAATTTCCAACTCTTCTGAAACCCTACCTGTAGTATCCATCTCCTCTCCTCCCGTAGACGACGAATAAGACAACGTCCAAGACCCCATGAAACATGCCATGGCCAAAGCCCTCAATGCTGCTCTCCTTGCCTGTATAGCTCGATGTGTCACCTTGACAAACCGAATCAAGGGATCACGAATTTCTTGGATATAATCATCATCAGCTGCAACATCATCCTCTCCTCCTCCTCCAAGTAGGATCGAAGTTGCCTCTAGGATTCGACATGAAGCATATTGTTCTGCAGGAGTGGATCCACCTCCACCTCCACTCCCTCTCAAACCATTAAGACAAATGGGTACAATATCCGTATACAATCGATCTTGAATGGTTTCTTGACCCATTTCACCCATTGCATATTGTGTAATACCACGAAATAACACTTTCAGTCCCCTTTCTCTGGTCGCCGATCGTTTTTCGCTACAAAGGGATGTTGCCATGTGGATGCATTGGAGGAGTTTGGCATGATGATTCTGCAATTGTTGCTGCTGCTGTTCCTGCATGACGAAATCGTTGGATGCAGATTGTCCCATTTCATTGGATTGTTCCATGTCATCATTTTCTATGAGAGAGCAAGCAGGGGAAGAGAAGAGGACATGTGTGTGCATGTGTGCATGTATGCATTAGTATTAAAATGTGCACATGGACATGCATGATCAAGTTCAATAATGCTGCACATCAAGAAAGACTGAATGAATAGAGTAGTTAGTATGTATTTACCATGAAATGGATCGTCAAAAAGTGACGCATCTTCTGAAAACATTGTAAAGGTATCCGAGAGCTATAGTAAGTAGTATTGAGAATAGGTGAGTGTTATTTGAGAAGAATATAAAAGTGCAGCTGAAAAAGAACTAGATCACAAGTAAGCAAGTCCTCGCCTTTTTTTTTACTGAAAAGCAATTCAATCATGTCCACTCTATCATTTCTTCAGAACCAACCAACGATCACTACTCACCACATCGACTAAATCATTCCCATCATTGTCATCTTTTCTATTTCTGAATATCTCGTCATAATCATCATTATAATCCTCCTCCATCTGCGAAAATTTCTTCCTTCGTCCTCCTCTAGTAGAAGCAGCAACAGTAGAGGATGTATTTGTTTTTGAAGCGCCAGTATTTGATTTTCTGTGTTTCCTAGCCATTTGAATTTTGTCACAAATTCTATATATCGTATTAGATGGATGATAATTGGATAGATAGGGTAGATGAGTGCTTTATTTACGAGGAATGGGGAATTGGTTGGAGATTGGAGATCGTTATATTATTTTTTATGTTTGTTTCATGTGATGATTGATGATTGAGATGTGAAAGCTCTGATGAAAGACAGGTAGGGGGTTCTCATCCATGCTGTAGTACATCGTACGACGGGTACTGTACAGTACCGGCGAGATATCGATCCAGGAGCAGCGTAGTAGTACCATCATTCATCCAGAGGTGGTACCGGTATCTCTCTCTCTCTACTCTCTAGCTACAGAGTGTAGTAAAGTACCGTAGTAGCCACTACTAATAAGCCACAGCAGGAGTTATTAGATACCGTACCCGGGTACCAGTACCCAGCAGTACGTTTACTGTATGTACTGCACTGTACAATCTTTATCGAGCGAAACTGCACAGTAGTGATGTGTATGACAACGTATGTACGTAGATACTTTTTGGACAATAAATAAATCCAACCGCAGTACGAAGTGAAGTACTAACAGGTAGTACCGGTTGTAGGGTAGTACGTACTGGTACGTACCGTACTCTGTTGAAAGGATGGGGGTATTGCCACTAACAATACACAGCAGCTAGAGCACAGTAGCAGCAAGCAAGCACCCAACCCCCTGATAAACACAAAAAGGCCAAGGTACAGTGGGCAAACTTCTCTATCCTTCTGTAAAAATTATAAGAAGAGTAAACTAACAAATCATGGCTTTGCGTGCTGCAATCAATAAGGTGAGTATTTACTTTTGTCGATAGTTGTTTGGAGTCTGTTCAGTCTGTCGGTCAGACAAACAATCAGTCAGTCGGTCTGTCGGTCGGTCGGTCGGTCGGTTAGTCAGTGAGTCAGTCAGTAACTGATCATCTAAAGGATTCCAGAATGAAAGAGAGAACGACTGTCTCTCTTGATGAAACGACTCGTCGTCAGCGTCAGTATGTTTGAAAATGAAAACCATTTCAAAAATTATAATACACCCGACCAAACCCACACTCACACTATTCCTTCTCTCCTCCTTGTTCTCCTCTTTCACAGGGCTTCCAACGTGGGACGACCATCACTTCCACCGCCCGCCTCTTTGGTGCCCAAGCCGCCTCCTCCCCCCCCGCTTCCACCGCCTCTTTCCCCGACTACGTCCTCCGCGCCCCCACCACCGACATCTCCACCCTCCCCTCTGGCCTCCGCGTCGCCTCCGAAACCATTGTGGGATCCGAAACCGCCACGGTCGGAGTATGGATCGATGCCGGCTCCCGCTACGAAACCTCCCAAAACAACGGTGCCGCACACTTTCTCGAACACATGGCCTTCAAGGGAACGCAAAAGAGGACACAGCAGCAGCTGGAAGTGGAGATTGAAAACATGGGAGGGCATTTGAATGCTTATACCTCTCGTGAACAGACGGTGTATTTTGCCAAGGTGTTTCAAAAGGATGTAGGACGTGCAGTGGAGATTTTGTCGGATATTCTTCTCAAGTCTCGTTTGGATGAGGGGGCCATGGAGAGGGAGAGGGATGTTATTTTGAGGGAGATGACCGAGGTGAATAAGCAGCAGGAGGAGTTGGTTTTGGATCATCTTCATGCGACGGCGTTTCAGGGGACGGGATTGGGAAGGACGATTTTGGGACCGGAGGAGAATATTCGTTCCTTGTCTCGTAAGGACTTGACGGATTATATTCAGGCGCATTATACGGCTCCTAGGATGGTGATTTCTGGTGCGGGGGGAGTGGATCATGGGCAGTTGTGTCAGTTGGCCGAGGAGCATTTTGGTGGATTGCCCAGTGTGGCCAAGAGTGGGATGGAAGTTGCCATGGATCCAGCGGTGTTTACTGGAAGTGATGTGAGGGTTAAATTTGATTCGGATGATACGGCGCATATTGCCTTGGCGTTTGAGGGAGCTTCTTGGACTTCCGAGTATGCGTTTCCCTTGATGCTTTTGCAGACGATGCTAGGGTCTTATGATCGTGCATCGGGATTTGGAAAGAATGTCGCGTCCAAAATGTGTCAGGAGGTTGCGGAACATGAGTTGGCACATTCGATTTCGACCTTTAATACTTGTTACAAGGATACGGGACTGTTTGGTATTTATGCAGTGGCACCGGATAATAAGTTGGATGATCTCATGTGGTATGTCATGGGAAATCTTGTGAGGATGGTGCACAGTCCATCTGTGGAGGAGGTGGAGCGTGCCAAGGTGAACTTGAAGGCGACCATGCTCATGGGATTGGATGGAAATGCCAATGTGGCAGAGGATATTGGAAGGCAGTTGCTTACCTATGGAAGGAGGATGACACCTGCGGAGATTTTCAGTAGGATCGATGCGATTACGGTGGATGACATCAAGGCGACAGCTGGAAAGGTCATTAATGATAAGGACCATGCTCTTGCAGCTGTGGGTGGTATCCATGAGCTTCCTGATTACAATTGGATTCGTCGTCATTCTTATTACCTCAGATATTAGAGGGAAAGAGAGATAGTTTCATTGAGAGGATGTGATTGAGGGAAAAAGATAAGGATCCATGGGATGGAAAAATATGATGAAAAGTAGCCTTTCAAAAAGTAGACAGATACAGCGGTAATTTAATTCATGATTTTTAATGAGATGAATGAAACTTATTCTTGAATTTTATTATGATGCGTCACAACCAACTCTGTGTTTGTTTGTTTGTACATTGTTTGCACATTTATTAACTTTAATGTTGCTCTCATGTCCCTTCTTGACGATAATGATATTATTTGGCAAAACGATGATGCCATCGGGTGGACCAGTAAAGGTACCATCTTTCGTTTGTGTCAGTTTTGCAAGTATTGAATTGAGTGCTCTCATATACCACCTGGACAGTATTGACGAGAAAGTAATGCAAATGGTATTGCATTGATCTATTTGATAATTGTCATCTCCACATTTGATATTTGACTAGGAAGTAACTTTTGACCTTTGATAGCAACAAGGAGTCATTCTTAGATTCGCCACAACTGTTTCGTCTTGGTATTGCTATGAAGATTCTTCAGGGTTGAAAAAGGAAGTTCTGGGCATTTCTTCATCTGATTTCATCTCGCGGGGATCTGTTCAATCCTCGTTAAACACAACATCATTTATCAAAAATCCATATTTATGATTGTTCGTGATAGCCTTTGTTTGCTGCACAATATTCAAAAATATCTCTTTATCTCTTGAGATTCTTATCATTGAATGGCTATCTAGGCAGGCAGGTAGGCAGGATCTACTTGAGTTTGTTTTTTGTACAAAGTAACAATTTGAGACTTGGCGATGGTCGCCTTTAAACTTTCTTCACTTTTCTCGATCTTTGGTGTCTATCATGCGTTTGGACATACTTTACCATGCCTCCATAAACAGTATCCTCTTCCACCAAGAATCGTCTCATGCATATTTCCACATCCTCAAGGTTCACTAAAACATATACGCATGTTGCATCACGGCGGGCAATCAATCTAAGTTCACACAATACTCGTATCATATCGAATTTTTCAGAAAAAGATTTTTTCAGGTTGGGAAAGGCTTTTCGATAATACCTCCAAAGGTTGGGCAATTGAATACTCTCCCACTCGGGGCTCACTTGCGTCAGTGCCATGGCAATACATAAAAGTTGTCTCAACTCAGCTGTCAAAATGTCAAAATTCGATAACCTTGGATTCAAATATTTTTTCTCTCTCAGGATATCTGTCACATGCGGCATATCGATAAAACATGGAGACATATTGTATCTACACGGTCCAAATTCTTCCTCGAGACTTTGCTGTTTCTCAATGGCGCACTTGATTACGTTTACAACTTGCAAATCGTGACAACAAGACGACCCCCCACCATCCTCTCCATAATTTCCCACCACACGACATATAAAAGCAAGAGCCTTGTCATCTACACACTTCCGCATATCACCCAATTTACACGAAACACGTTCTTGCAGTTGAGCAAGAGCGGAAGGTGTTATTCTTGTCACTTTTGCAATGTTGTCCGGTGACACGCAACTTTCACTCTTGGTCGACAAAGATTTCTCCAAAGCTTGCTCGCGCACATTACCCTCGTAATTCATTCCACTCTTCTTCTCAACCTTTATTGCATTAGGCTTGCATTTCTTTCTTTTTTGATTCTCCATCTTTTGATCCTCACGTTTTATTGTTCTCTTCACCTTTTCTTTTGCATTTGCATTCTTTTTCATATTCTTATGATTGTTCTTTGAAGAACAAGAAGATGGATCAAATGCCCTTTCCTTTCGATCCGTTCGCAATTCTTGTTCCATTTGTATCAAACCATCAACCAGTTCCCGTTCTCGACATGTCAAACTATTTTCATCCTTACATTTCTTTTCATATATGCTAGGGGGAAGTTCGTGATATCCACGTTCATATCCCTCTTGATAACTTACAATTTGACTCTTTGGAATAAATGAAAACGCTTTCTTCATATTCTTTGTTCCATACCAAAATACCAGCCTCCAATTGAATGATTTCTCCTTACACCCCGATAGTAGCAAACTCTATGAATTGTATGGATAGAACGTCCCAGTAGCAAAGCAAAGCAAAGTTACTAATCTACCAATCAGTAATATCCAACCCAACCAACTCAATATAGTGGAAATCCCACCCGATGCAAACATTTCATTCACACATTTATCCATTCAACTATCCATGTCTACCGTACATACATACTACTAGCTAGTACCTACCTTGTGTAACATGTTCATCCAAGCATGTTTCATATCTCCCCCACCAACATCAAATGGTCCAAGTTGCAAAATAGGCAAATACATATCTCTCCATTTACCAAATCCAATGGATAGAAAATCTTGTTTGACTTCTTGCGGGATCAAGTCTAGAATTTCATCTTGTGTCATTTTTGATAGCTTCTTTTGAAACAGTGCAAAGTCTTTATTCACTGCTACTTTCTGCTTTGGTGCTGCTGTCGCCGCCTTTCTTTTGCAGTTTGTTCGACTCATGAACGATATTTTATAATATTTTGATACTCTTTTGATCGAAATGTGGAGTAGAAGAGTGGAGTTAATTAATGATTACTGATTGCGGCGATGGGCTTCGCAACTCTCTTTCAAGAAAAATGAGAGGATATGCAAAAAAGAGAACAAAAAGATACTAGGCACAGCAGTGAGCATCAACGGCATGCAGCATTTTATGCATGTCACAATTATTCACCATTATCACTCAATGCACTAAACCGACAGACACACACGTAGACAGCATATGGACACAAATGCAGGCATACAAAGAAACAGATAACAACAAATAGCAGTGCATTATTTGAAGCAGCAGCAGCAGCAGCAGAACTGTCCTAGGCGGACTCAATTTTCAATAGATTATGCTGCACAGCACACCAACGAGTACGAGTACACGTACTCCTTCTTTTTCATACACTGTCGTTTTTGGAAAGCCGGCCGCTATCCCTCTCTATACTCTTAGCCTTTCTTTTGACTTCAGCGTAAATCAGTATTAGCATTATAATCAAGATGAATAAAGTAGTCAGACCTAATGCATTGCGACCAGTAGATCACCAATGGTCAAAAGACTCTCTTTTCAGTTTTCAGAGTTCAAAAGACTTGTTGTTACTTTATTCTGGAGCTGTAGAGTCATCACATTTTTTGACGATTGACGACGACAACACAATGTAAACCCACCTGGCTGAAACGCTGACACCATGAAAAATAATTATCATTTCTTATAATTGTACAATTTACTGAATTAAACGCCCCATTCACATATATACATATAAAATGTACATACGATGACATTACACTCACGACACCACTGCCCTTGAAAATGCATCCCATCTGGAAAGCATATCGGACACAAAACGTGAATCATGAGTAAAGAAATGATCACCATGTTCATAATCTTTTAACTCTGAATACTCCTTCTCTGTACAAAGTCTCAACCACTTCTCTTCCGAATCACGATAATCCTCTGTACCATTCATAAACAACATTGGAAACGGAATCTTGGGAATCAGACTGGCTGGTTCCACCTCCTGCAAACAACGTACTTGCGCTGCAGCCTGATCAAAAAACATTCCTGCCCCAAAAGTCGATTCCACCAAATGATAATCCGCATGTGACTTCTTCGTCACCCCCATCATGGCATCCATCAAACCTTTGTTCGACAGGAAACTCCCCATTTGCCGGAGGAACCACAAACCCACTCTTGCCTTGAGAGATGCTCCCGGTCCTACATTCTGACCACAATCTAAAAGAATCGCACCTGAAAAGTATTCCTTGTATCTTACAAGAATATAAAATCCAACATAGGCACCAAAGGATCCACCAATGTAGATAGTCTTCCCCCCTGAGTCTTTGGGAAGTATCTTATTTTCTTTCAAAACTCGTTCCAAGGCATCACTGCAGGAATTCAAATCCAACGGCACTTGGACCGCCGTGCCATGACCAGGAAAATCAAATAGGATGCATTTATGACCACAAGTCTCAGCCAAAGCTTGTGCATGGGGGCGGAACATGGCACGAGATCCTCCACCTCCATGTCCAAAAATTACAACAATTCCACTGGGTTGTACGGAATCTTTTCCTCCCGGCACCACAGGAGCAGGGGGCTCAATGACATCAAAGGCTTTGGTAAAGTCCAAAACAGATTTTTCATGAAAACACTGGGTGCAAAAACATTGCATTGTCGTTGCTAGTACTACTACTACTGGTGGATGTAGCCGTAGCATCACCAGCATCAGCAGAAGGAACGACGACAAGTGGATGAGATTCAAAACATGTCTTGCAAATATTATTTTCACAATGGTCATTATTGCATGTTTGCGCGGGTGAAAAGATGCTGAATCTTTTTCCACAGTGGTGGCACTCGTTGTTTTTGTTGGAAGTTGTTGACATGACTACCTGCTGGTTGACCTGCTTTCTGTATGTATCGATTGATTTTACTACAGTAGCTGTTTTCTTTGTTGGATCTCTCCTCTTTTATATGTTGCTGTTTGTCACTTACTCACTTCTTGCTCTTTTTACCTTAATCCACTTCTCAGTGGCTAGATAGCAAAGAGAGAACAATAAAAGTGTTTATTAATTAGGAAGTACTAACTAACTCAACTACTTCTCGACGACAAGAGGTGGTTGGTTATTATGTATTATGTTAGTTGGATAAAAAGTATTCTGCAATACAGTTGGTACTGTAGTATCTATCTGCAAAATATTCCGCAGCAGACATGTCTTCAATAATTTGTACGGCAGAACTACTGCAACACAGTTCTACTGGAGAGTACAGTATAGTAGTACTGTAAGTAAAGGCAGATCCACCTGTAGAGAGTACTTCGTAAATAAAGTGTCCTGAACTGCACTGCTGGTACTGTTACTGGTAGTAGGTACCTGGTACCATACTGCAGTGTTATTGCGGTTCTTCTTGGGGTTGAAAAACATCAATAATTTTAGTGGCCATTCCTTTCTCTCTCTCTACTTCACTCGTTTACGCACGTACACCTCTTATTAAAATCAATTCAACGGTTGTTGGTTGTTGTGTAGCCATGGCACGACAGAGTGACCAGTGACGAATCAAGCCCATCACGTCGCTGCAATCTGCAAGGGAACCCCCTGGAACCCTATTGTACAGTACAGTACAAAGGAACAACAATTGCCGATTGCATCTTTCTTTTATTCTCCAAGCGAGCAAGTAAAAGACACAAGATAAAAGGGAACTTATCAAACTGAATTCCACATAGTTAGTAGAACAAGTGAATCGTCCGTCAGCATTCTTCATTCATTTCATCGATTACTACAGTACACCATGAAACTTTCTCTACCCGTCATCACCTTTGCATCCCTCTATAGTGTGGCGTCTGCAAACAGTATTCTTCCTGAAACAACAAAGGTATCCTGTATCGAAAGCCGTTTTGCATGCAGCGAAACTTCTACTGCTGCTGCCGCTGCTGCGAGGAAATCGGCCTCTGCCTTTTCTACCACCAAAGTGTCCTCCAGCAGTCTTGGAGCTGCACTGTCATTACGTGGAGGTGAAGTATTGGAACCTACTACATTATCGGAAGTGGATGATATTTTGATGAAGGCATCTGCCGAAGGAAAATTAGTTGTAATTGATTTCTCAGCGACATGGGTAAGTTGAGTGATTGATGGATGAATGAATAATGCTATGACTAGCATCATTTGTCTCGTGTCTAACTTCATGATATTTATATAATTGTGCACTCTCCATCTTCACTCGCAGTGTGGGCCTTGCAAGGCTATTGCGCCCTTGTACAAGGAGCTTAGTGAACAACATCCACACATTGTCTTTGTCAAGGTAGATGTGGACGATAATCAGGAAACTGCGGCGAAATACGAAGTGGCAGGTAAGTAAGGAGAGCACATGGTACAGTACAGTGTAGTACAGTGCATGTTGGATGGATGTATGGATGAGTATCCTTTGCAAGGAACTTTCGTTGATATTATGTGTTTGATGATATATATATGTATATATCTTACTTATTTGTCATTCTGAAACATTACAGCCATGCCAACATTTTTGTTCATCAAGCGTGGGGAAGTTGTGGACAAAATGATGGGAGCAAATCCTGCAAAATTGCAAGAATTGTTACAAGAGCTTGCTTGAATCTACAGTAGCTATATATAGTATTGAATATTAAATAAAGAATAGGTGATTATAAAAATAATATAATATATACAAGGGAGAAACACGATATGCTGTTTCATTCGTTCTTAATCCAATAGAGGTGATTTGCGTTCTTTTTGGTGACTTGTATTGTGAAACTTTTACGTATTGTGTAGGTAATCTTTTTGAACTAAATTCTTTTACTTTCTTACATCATGAAAACATCTAATAGGAGAGAGAGAAAGGAATGATGAACTAGGAGTATATTTTATTGTATAATACTGGCAACATGCCAACCGCCTAAAGTCGTTTCGAGGCTGATTTTGCATTTGACTGTGGAAGACCAAACAAAGCTCTGAGACTTCGACTCAAGATCCTTTCCCCTAATCTTGCAGCAATTTCACTGGCCACTTGCTGTATTTTAGGCTCACGAGATAATCTCCGTAAGATTGCAATGAGTTTTTCAGAATTTGAGCTACCAGCACCACCATCACCACCACCACTACGGGATCCAAGAAGGACGCTAATGCGCCAGAATTGTTGCATGGAAGGAGTAGGTTCTGGTAAAATTCCTCTTAAATCTTTCTGAACCTTTTCACGAGAGTCTTCATCACCTGCAACTGCAGCAAATATGTGCTGCAGAGTAGTAAATGCTCGGACTGCTGCAACCTCGTTGTTGATTGCCAGTGCCTGGGCTGCATCAATCATGTAACCGATAGTTTCAAATCCGAGTGAATCTGCACCGTCTACAATCTGATTGGTGAAATCTACCAAGAGCTGTTCTCCATCATTGGATATTAAATATTTTGTAAGCTGATCCACTGCGACAGATGCATCATAATCTTGGGATCCTTTGGCTTTGGATAACAAACTTTCAAGACGATCCCATCGAATCCGACCATCATTCGTCAGAGCAAGACGACGAAGAGCTTCTTGTAACTCTTCTTGAGAATCTGTCAAAACTCTACTTGCAACGTATGGATATGCCTCGCTTATGATCCTAGCTTGGGGATCGACCTGGATGGCCAACCCTTCCAAAACACCAAGGCATCTAATAATTGCAATGTAAAAAGGAGGTAAAGAAAAAGGATATGTATACATGATGTCGCCCAATTTTCCAACAACATTCTTGAAATTGAGTTCTGATATATCCGAATTCAAAGCATCTGGTAACGATTTATCTAAGGCCACAGCGATGGGTTTCAAGTCCGTTCCCTCCGGAATAAATCCCAAACGCTGATACATGCGAACAAGCTCGTCCCAATCTCTATTGACAATGTGAACTACTGCAAGGAGAAACCCATTACGTTGTTCTGAAGCTGCATAACTCATCATTCCAAAGTCTAAATAACAAAGTCTTCCATCTGGAACGACCAGCAAGTTGCCAGCATGTGGATCTGCATGGAAAAAACCTGTGTAACAACAAGATGACCACCGACGGATTGAAAAAGTAAGTGCCAAGATGCTGTTATTCATAGTTCAAGTAGTAAGGGTACTTACCATTACCTAAAATTTGACGCAAAGAACATTGAACCAAAGTATCAACCAATTTTCTTCGATCCAGACCATACTTTTCCAGGCTTTCGCTGTCCGTGAGACGAAATCCTTCGACCCATTCCATGGTCAAAACCTTACTTGTTGTCAGTTCGGAATAAATTTTTGGCACAAACACATCCTTCACTTGACTAGCATATAACTCCGAAAATCTTTGTGCGTTCGCAGCTTCTGCAACATAATCCAGCTCTCTGTATATAAGCTCACCAAAATCATCTATAATACTCTGCACATTTATATCTCTGTTCAAAAGTCTAGTCAGAATATTCGCAACACCACTCCACCACCTCAGCACATACAAATCCAACGCAATGATTTCTTCACAATTTGGTCTTTGTATCTTTAGTGCCACCAAATCTCCATTCGATCTCAGCCGTGCTTTATACACTTGACCTATAGACGCTGCCGCAATTGGCTCCGGATTCACAAGCTCAAAGACATCTCCAAAATCAATCCCCAACTCCTTCTCCACTGTATCCAACGCCACCTCATTCTCAAACCTCGGAACATCATCTTGCAACTTTTGCAACTGATCCAGATATTCACTCGGCATCAAATCCGACCTAGAAGCCAAAGCCTGCCCACCCTTGATGATGGCAGGACCTAACCCACTCACCGTATCCAACAACTGCCTCGCTCTTACATTGCGATTTTCCTCCTCTTGATTCCTCACCACATCCCATGCTACACCCAAAGCCCACAATGCCAGAGGAAATCCAATTTGTACATTTCTCACTAGCCATTTGGCCGGTTGACGAAATAACAATTTCTCTGCTGCCACTGGATCATATTTTCTCAAAGGTTCGGCAACTTTGACCCCCCTTGCCCATCTTGTGACGTAATCTCCTTTTCCTCTTTGTAGATTTCCATTGTACCATACATCATCGGGTACCATACCGGATGGAAAAACAGCCGCGGAAGTAGTAGATGTAGTAAAAGATGCCTCGTCGTCTTGTTGGGAAGTTTCATCTAGTTGCCACGCAATTTCATCCACGCTACTACTACTCCTGTCACTATCTTTGGAGAAATCCTCTGACGGAATTACATCCTGTAACAACATACTCGCCTTTTGCAATCGTTCCATACTCCTCATTTTTTCCTCCATGGTCCTTGACGATTTGATTCGATTCAGAGTATGAATACGCTTCGCCATGCCTGTATCCAATTCCTTATCTTGTGGTGGCCGTTGTTGTTGCTGCTTTAAATCATGATGGAACGAATCCCTTTCCATCTTGTCGTCAT
The DNA here is from genome assembly GCA_019693545.1 of Chaetoceros muelleri. Classification (NCBI taxonomy): domain Eukaryota; phylum Bacillariophyta; class Thalassiosirophyceae; order Chaetocerotales; family Chaetocerotaceae; genus Chaetoceros; species Chaetoceros muelleri. The sequence continues at coordinate 5,472 of JAAMXU010006845.1, read as the reverse complement.
CATCTCTCATTGTCAAATCCTGCACGTTATCTGCCGCTGTAGCTTTATTTCCCACCGTCGTCGTTGTTGTTGTACGGGTATCCTTATCTACGTCAACATCGACATTGGCATGATATTGAGTCTTTGACAAAAGAGCTTCCTTGGCACGTTTCATTTCTTTAATTTCCTTGTAAGTTTTTGATTTTGGTGCATGTACCGTAGAATCATCATTTCTTTTCCGAAACGTAATATTGGTTGCAGTCTTTTTTCCATTCTTTCTTCTTGATGAGTTTCGCCTTGGAGTGCGAGATGAATGGGAGTTATTTTTGTTGTGTTTCTGGTTTGTTGGAGAAGTCCTTGACGTTGTTGCAGTGTCACTACTTCTACTGCTACTGCTGGTGGTAGAATATAGCCTTGTTGGATGCAATTCGCTTAATTTTAAATTTGGACCTTGTATCCGACAAGGCATGAATCGATTGCCAACGATAGGGATATCTCTGCTAGTCCTACTACCATTAGTGCTACTGCTGCTGCTCCTGCTACCAACGGCGAGTGGGATACGAACATTCGAAGAATGCTGGTGCACCCATGCTTCGGTACCACCTTTGAAAACTAACAAACAACATGTCATGATGCAACTCATCCAATAGATTAGGATGTATAGAATCATATATGCTGGTAATTTCTGTCGTGTTATGGTGGTGACGTTATAACAATGGTGACATGAATTGTTGCGAATCATCGTTGTAGACATTGGTACTGTATGCGTGAAACTAGTAGTAGGACTGTTGTGGGATGACGGCTTTGAAAGAACGGATGGAATCAAACATTCACAAACTATTTATTACACTGTATTGCAGTACAATACAATTTATCTGTCTGTCGAACCGATTAATGATGCAATGGAATAGAATGGCTATAAGATATCGATAGAAGATGGAGTACTACTCTTTGATTGATTGATTGATATTTACTACACTACTAACTACAGTACTCCAAAAAGGTGTAGAGGCCAGATGGCTTCGAATTATTGTACAAAGCATCACGAAGCATCCCTCCGTTCGGATGGATGGATGATTTCTGTGATTTCGGTCGGTGATCAAAATTTTCTTCAAGTTCATTTTGTTTTGCACCCCCTTTGAGGGTGAGGGGAGAAATCTTCCTTGTAAATAATCACAAGGACCACTGACAGTAGACATTAGCTACATTATCTTCACTGGTCACGGGTCCTTTGAAAGAGATTACAGACTACGGAGTAATTAATAAAATAAAAATACTGTACAATAGAGTGAATGATCAAACAAAGAGAGAGTACTTATTCTTCTCTACTAGTAGTACTACTGTACATCTTGGAATTGCTAACAACCATGGTGAGGTGGACGACGAGTGCCAGTTGGTCAATATTTTTAAACAAAGTAGACAGCAATTAGTCAATGCCAATGGCTTCTCATAAAAGAGAGAAGGGGAGAACTAGAGCAATAAGCTTGAAATCCCTGAGAAACAAACTCTCAAGAACCTCGTCAAGACTGCCAAGGAGCACTGCCAATCATACAAAAGCGTATGTTTGATTCAAGAGGATCATAGTTAAGCTCATGTGGGTGAGACACCACACTGCGCACGGAGAGTACATTTGTTACCTTGAAAATAAAATCATCACGCCCTATGAAATGACTATCAGGGACTTCTAAGATCAAGTGATTGAGATGCATTCCTACCTCCATGGTTACATGAGACTACCGCCACCAATGAATAATCAGGCATGGTATGAAGCCAGATGACATGTCGTTTAAAATCAAGTGAGCAAAGAGCATCTTTGTACTGCCATTTACAATAGCCTTCCAAGATCAATGCAAGATAAACTTGATCAGAAGGACAATGATAACCACATAGTTACAAACAAGATGTTCCTTGATAATCTCTACCACCTAAAGATGGAAGATAAGCAGGAAAGAGCCAAGAAGCCTTAAGGAATCCTTTGAAAAGAAATAGAATCTCAAGCAAGGCTGCTGAAGCAGTTGAAACAGGATGTATCCTGAAGCATGATAAGAAGCACAAGATTGATGCCTCTGAGAAGGGTAGCTCAAAGAAATCCAGGAAGAGGAAATATTGTAACTGGTGTGCTGAACATGGCAAGGAGAATCCTAGACTGCCACGGTCAACTCTCGGTTGTGGAAAAGGGAAAGAATAAATGGTATAGAAAAAAGGAATAATTGAAGCTAATTCAATAAAAAAGGAAAATTATAAAATTAGGTGTGTTGTAGATAAAAAAAGATTAGATACGTGATGTCTAACGGATGATCACCGTAGCTAATAAAAAAAGATACTACTATTGATTACTACGTACAATAAGCGTGTGACCAGTTAACCGGCAGGTTAACCGTTAAATAGGGTAAAACTACCTACACATATTTATTGTCGTAGTGCATCTATGTCATAGACTTATACACAGCCATATTGAATCAGAGTGTAACTTCAAGAAGGCTGCTGCTGCTGAAAGGGAAGAAGCCAACAAGAAGATAAGGTCCAAGAGTGGATCTGGATGGTATGATCTCAATGCTCTCAAGAAAGAGCAGAAAAGGATCAAGAAGATTCCAAGGGATGAAACCCTATCTTCTGAGGCAAATCAGGGTAGAATCACCAAGGTCTATGATGGTGGCTCTAGCTGCAAGAGGAGGTATTGTTACTACTCCTCTTCTTTCTCCTTCTCCAGTTATTCCTCCTCTGACTCTAACTGATCTGCCCATAAGTCAAATGGAGATGATTATTTAAAAATATATATATATATGAAAGTACCATTTTGGTCAATAAGCCATTGTGCACAATGGTACTACCATTGTGCACAATGGTACCATTGTGCACAATGGCAATACCATTATGAACAAAAGGACGTGACTAAAACTAAAAAATTATCGACCAAATAACTAAAAATTGTCGTAAAATTCCATTTTTCACAATTAAAGTATCAACTGCTGTCTGAACTACGCAAGACTCAAAAACATGAAGTGATTTGTGTAAAAACTCTGTATACATCTTTTCAGTAACCTTTTCATGTTTGTCACCACAATAAAAAATACCAAAATTCAACACAGAAACACAAAAACACGTCATACACACCTAGAAATCATAGATAAGGAAATATAACAATATCATGACAGAAAATACAGATCACTCATCACTCAGAGAAACTTGAAATTCTTTGGAATCTACAGATGGTTGAAGAAATATACTGTTGTTACAACTGGTGATTATGTGAGTCTTGTGTTCAGGAAACAGTTGCACAGTGATACTGCACCTCCTGCATTAGAAGAGTATAAGGTCATTTCACACACTGGCAGAGTATTTGATGACATTCTACAAATTCACCAAGGTGGTCATCCGAAAGGTATGTATTGTTATGACTTCATTACAGAAAAGAAGTGAATGCATTTGTCACAAACTGATTGTGTTAAACATATGGCTTATCATATTAGACAGAACACTTTGTGGTCGTGTGAAAGAAAAAATTGGTAAAAGTATACCAAATTGGGTGTGCAAGTTGTTTTCAGATACCTGTCGCAGGGTATGATACGTTGTGACTAGGGGTAGTCAAAAATAAAGACTGATACTTATTGCGCTTTCTTTCAACCCAAATTAGCTCTATGTCAAAATTTTTTGTTAAATAAAAAAACTGAGTTCTCATCCAAAAGAAGGAAAATAATCAGCCACTCCGCGTCTCCCATCAGACCCAATTTTGCTCAATTATGCTGATCATGAAGTGGCTGAAGCAGCCACTGATGGCCACGGCTTATAACATAACTTCTTTACCACCATCTTTACCCGTCTCTTCCAAAAACTCTAATAGTTCTATCTAAACAACTTAAAATGCCAAGGTTATCTATAAAATGTAAAATATTGTTAGAATTAGAAAAACATATTGCTAAAAGGAGAAGTCCTTATCACATTTGTATCCAGGGTATTTATACACAGCTTCATTTTCAGTAGTGCACCCACGTCGGTTGCACTTCAGAGAGTTGGTGGTAGTAGGACATGGAGCGGTCGTGCCATTTGAAGTATTTTGGCTGGATTTGTTGTTTGACATGTTGCAATGAATGTATGGCTGAGTAATATGGAATGATGAAATGTAGTAGTAATATGGTTTGATCCATAAATTGATTGTTGATTGTTGTAACAAACAGTTGCTGCGGTCGTATTCCATTTTTGATAGGAGCAAAAACTACTTGTAGTACACATATTCCTTCAGCCACTTTGCAACATGTATCAGTCACAGTTCTTCGGTCTGGGGAGTCAAAAATATTAAACTGATAAAAGATACTGATGAGTATAGTCGATTGACATATAAGCCCCCAAGTGAGAACACAGGACATAAGTGTACAGTATGATCAGTGTCAGTTTTTATTTTTGACTACCACTACTGTAAAGGTGCATGCCAAAGTAATAGATGTTCATGTTTCAAGAGTGGTCTTAAGTGCAATAGTAGGTGCCATAAAACAAACCGCAAATGTGCCAATCATAGTTAACTGATTGATAGGTGTTAGTCAATACTACTTTAAATAAACATAGCAAAAGTAGCAAAAGTAAACATAGCAAAAGTAGTTTTGATATTATATGAAACTATTTCTTCCACTGAGTTATTGTTCACAAGAATTGTACATACCGTTGTTCACAATTGTACATACCATTGTTCACAATTGATTATTGCTCAAATTGGTTTTAGTTGTAATATCCCATTGTTCACAATAACCTATTGGCCAAATTGGTTTTCACAAGAGAATTGAATTGTAAACAATTGTACTACCATTGTGCACTTTCGTATACCCTTGTGCACAATGGTAGTAATATTGTGCACAAAGGCAGTACCATTGTGCACAATGGTAGTAATATTGTGCACAAAGGCAGTACCATTGTGAACAATTGCCTATTGACCAAAATGGTACTGACATATATATAGTGATTTTTTAGTATCTAGTAGAAATAGTTTTTTATTTAGTACTAAATTTGAGAATAGTATAAATCTGTCATCCGAGGATGTTCCTAAAGCAACCTCTGACTTTTGCGAATGCCCACTGAGGAAGAAAAGCCAACTTCTTGATTGTTCACCATAGATTAGTTGCAACCATGGATCTTGGTTCCTGACATAGATGCTCTACGACAGTAAGTATGTGTAGGTAGTTTTACCCTATTTAGCGGTTAACCTGCCGGTTAACTGTCACACGCTTATTGTACGTAGTAATCAGTAGTAGTATCTTTTTTATTAGCTACGGTGATCATCCGTTAGACATCACGTATCTAATCTTTTTTATCTACAGTACACCTAATTTTATAATTTCCTTTTTAATTGAATTTACTTCAATTAATCCTTTTCTTTTAATCCGTTTACCTCTTCCCTTTTCCACAACCAAGAGTCGACCGTGGCACAGTAATATTACTGTTACACCCGAAAGCTGTTGTGTGAACTAACAGGGAGCCACAAAGTAAGGTTCCGAGTAACGGTAA
>JAAMXU010006806.1:0-28146 GCA_019693545.1 Chaetoceros muelleri | reverse complement strand
TTCTTCTTTCTTTGTCATATACTAATTCCTATAGACGTGGGTTTCTACAATTCAAGGAAATCTACATATTTAAAATAAGCTCACAGTTTCTCAATAATCGATTTTTAGTTTACTTGTAGCCTATTGCCAAGTTGACGCCGGTCGATAGAAACTTACCGCTCTCAAGACAATCAATACGATTTCTCTCCAGCTTTACAGCTTTCTCTCTCTCTCTCTCTCTCTAAATCTAAATCTACCCTACGGATTAGATTTCTTTCTATTATTGACGGAGTGAAAGTTGAACATTCTTTGCCAAACACATTCATCTACTCTCTTTCATCCCTTGTATTCTTTGAATACATCATTTGCAATGACAAGGTGTTGGATTTCACTCGTTCCCTCATAAATTTCAGTAATTCTTGCATCTCTGTAATGTCTTTCAGCAGGCATTTCAGTAACGTATCCCATCCCTCCCAAAATTTGAATGGCTTGATGAGAACACATGGTAGCTGCTTCCGACGCTGCAAGTTTGGCCATGGCTGCTTCTCTTGTATACTTTTCTCCATTATCTTTCATCATGGCCGCACGCCATGTCAAAAGACGTGCAGAATCCCTTGCCACAACCATTTTACTAATCTTATTCTGTATACTCTGTAGAGATGAAATGGGTTTGCCAAAGGCCTGTCTCTCAAGAGCATATTTTGCGGCACAATCAATGGAAGCAGATGCAATTCCTAGAGCTTGACCAGCAACACCAATCCTTCCACCATCAAGCGTTTGCATGGCAATTTTGAATCCCTCTCCAGCTTTTCCGAGCAAATGATCTTTGGGAATTCTTACATTTTCCATGATTAGGTTGGATGTGGAGGAAGCTCGGATTCCTAACTTATCTTCCTTGGCACCCAAAGAAAATCCTTCTGCATCCATTGGCACAATAAATGCCGAAATTCCCTTGTGCCTAATGATTGTTATAGTAGTATTAGTAGTGGTATCAGTATTCCAAAATCGCAAAAAAGAACATGAATGATACGGATCAAAAAGTGCAAAGCGTCAAACGTGTTCAGATCAACAGACATTCTTTAACTAGCACTCAGTACTACTCACTTGAGAGACTTGTCAGTGGTTGCAAACACAATCGCAGCGGATGCCTCATGTGCATTTGTAATCCAAGCTTTTGTCCCATTAATAATCCACTCATCACCATCTAATTTGGCAGTTGTACTTGCCGCACCAGCATCGCTCCCATTGCCCGGCTCTGACAACCCAAAACATCCAATTTTCAAATCTTCCCCCGGCGTCGCATAAGGTGCAATATACTTCTCCTTTTGTTCGTCTGTACCAAATGCATCAATCGGATACAGGTAAAGAGAATTATGAGCACTCATAATGACACCCACACTCGCACATCCTCTACTAATTTCTTCCATGGCAATGGCATATGCCAGTGCATCCAGTTCCGACCCACCATATTTGGAAGAAACGTTGATGCCCATGAGACCGAGTTCGGCCAATTTATGCACAGCCTCTTGAGGAAATTCATGTTGTTTGTCCCAGGCTCTTGCATTGGGTGCTAGTTCTTCGTCGGCAAATTTACGACACATTTCGTAAATCATTTGATGTTCTTCTGGAAGTTGAGAATATGTGGTGTAATTTCGGCTACTTTGCTTGTTGCCTGAATGGATACAATTATTCCATAGTCGTCTCATTCTGTTGCCGTCGCCATTGCTGGTTAATTTGTTGTTGACGAATGATCCCGAGGCAACAAGTCTTTTATGGGAAGTTCTTACGAATGCTGAATTATAAAGTTTCATGTTGGTAAAGGTATCTAAAGTAGAAATTTATTTTGAAAGAAATAAGATATCGAGGAACAAGTATTGTGTTCTGAATGAAGAGAAGGTGAAAATAAATAAATATGAAATAAAATGAACAAACTGCAAAGTGCCAATGAAGAAAAGATACGTACAGTAGATCGAAAGTCGAGAGAAGAAGTTGATGGCAGTGTTCTCATAACATCAATGACGCTGTTTAGTCACCTGGGGAGCATTTTCCCGCCAAATTGTAACACACCTTTCCATTGCTGTGTTTTTGTCATGATCATAATTATGTGTCTAATCAAAATGAATGGCATAATGTAATGTGTTGTTGGTGACAGTGAAGAAGGACAACGCTTCAACTGTGCGCTGGTGTACACATCATAATTAATTGTTGTTTGTTTGACTTCACAATTCACACCAATTGGCTACGTATGCAACATTTAATTTGTAATGTATCCCACGTAAATAAAAAAAAAATCATCCTTCATCCGTCACTTTTTATCCACTCTCTCTTCAAGGTGTTTCTACTGTGCCATCATACGCTACACTCAGGCTAGAGAGTATGACAACCAGGAGCCATCAAGGAGGTCCAGCAGGTATGGTACCACTATGTACGTATCCCCGCAGTCTCAACATCAATATCTTATTATCTTCTTTCTTGGTTTTTTAAAAACAAATAACATCAACATTTCTGTTTTCTACTTCTTTCTGCTGACTGACTGACTGACTGACTGAGTTAGTCATCCAACATCCAACAGTGATCATAGACAGACGACACTACGTAAGCACGGATCCAAAACTTTACTTCTACACATTGTTGTTATTATATTGTCGTCAAGAACAAGAAAGATGAATCTTCACAAAGTGATTTATCTCCTATGCACTTCATTTTTTTGCGTCGTTTCCAGCTTTTTGCCATTGCACTTTACTAGTACTAGTACGTGTAGTAGAATCGCCTCACCAAAAACTCCTTTCAAGAAGTTTCCGTTCTTTTCAACTTCCTCGAGCACCAGCAAAGAACACTTGTCTTCACCACCCCCAACGCCGGTTGAGAAAGTTGTTGTTTTAAAAGATGCTGATGCAGTAGGTGGGTCGGTCAGAAAGATAGATATGTTTCATAATACTTTATTATCCTTTTTCCATCATGATTGACAGGCAGCTTCACTAACCTTATTCATATGATCACTTGCTTTCTACCTACTATTTCACTCTCGTCTGCTTTGTTGTTTGGTATTTGGTTGTTGTCATTCTATCTGCCTATCATATAATGCAATACAATACACAACACAAACAACATTTAATTTTCAGGTGACAAAATCCGTGAAATTGTCTCACAGGAAGCAAAGCGCGCCATTCAAGAACGTGGACATTTTGCCCTGGCAATACCTGGAGGATCCATCCTCAAAATGCTTGCAGGCGAAATTTCCGATCAAAAGGAATGGACCTGTAAGACTACGATTGCCTATGTCAACCACAAGTGTGTGTCCATGGACGATGAAACATTGGCAACGCATGCCAAGGCGAGAAAGTTATTTCTAGATGGGTGGGACGGGGTGAAAGTTGTTGTGATGAACAATAGCAATGACGGAGATAAGGAGGCAAGGGAATACGAGGAACAATTAAGGAGTTTGGGCGAGGATATCCTGCCACAGAGTGTTGATTCTGGGTTACCTATTTTTGATCTGGCTTTGATTGGTGTAGGAGGTGAGTGATGCAGGATATACAGTGAACATGGAAATGACTCCAGCTAGTAGCTAGTACTATACTGACACTCGTGTGCATACTGCTTACTTAGCTCTATCCCAACAGAGAAGAAGTGCTTGTGGCAAGTGACGGATCATGGGTATTACCTGTAGCAATGAAAGACCCACCATCTATAACTCTCAGTCTTCCTGTCATGACCAATGCAAAAAAGGTTGTCGTTGCAGCATGTGGTGTCAGCGAGAAGTACCCCCAGGGAAAGAGTGATGGAATGCGTAGAGCCATTGTTGCGGATGATGAAACTTTAGTCACCTTCCCTGCGGTGGGTTTGAGAGATGTTGCTACTTGGGTCATGGACGAGATGGCAGCTTCCAAGTTGGGAGAAGAATACATTGTTGGAAAATAGTTATCAAGTAGCAACAACTGTGACTCTGATGATGTTGACAAAATCATGATATTTACGTAGTTGTGTTATATCTACAATTCTAATGGAATCTATTACTTGTTTCATTTGCGAGAGATAAGCATCCGTATTGTCAATTACTATTATCATATGTTCAGCAAAGCAGTCACTTGACATGATATTTTCTTTTCAAGAAATATATCCATGTTGTGACTCAAAAAACAAACAAACAATGTTCCTACTCGAACCCCCTTTCCATTGGGTGTTCAGCCATCGTCTCTTTATGGAACAACACCCTATCCAGTTCTTCAATGGCCTCACAGGCATTCATGAGATCCACCAAACACTCTTCACCCGGATTAATGGGGCCTTTGACAACCTCCGACTGATCATTGGATAGGATATCCTCCACAGCCTCCCATGCAAGTTTAGCCTCTTTGGACTGAATGCCCCACCATTCTGTCATGAGTTCAGCATTCGATAGAGCTTTCTTCAGTACAGGATCCGTAATGACCGACGTACCGCGGTTCATGTCCATCCACTCTTGCGGACTGACTGCGCCCAATTTGATGGGCTTCGTCGTGGGTGGATGCATTTGAACATGGTGCTTGATTTTAGAAAGTGTGTCGCGATCTACTTGAGCCATGGGATTACCCGGTTTGGATGCAATGCTTTGGTAGATAGAACAGTAGACAAGATAATGATCAATAAAAAAGTCAAATAATGATGTCAAGGTGAGTGAATATACATTATGCTACATGCATTTGCAGTAAATATAATGTCGTTATACAGATATCGTAATTCTTCAAAAAGGTACAGCAAGTTCTCATCCCTACAGGAAGCTGACACAATTTTTCTTTTGGAAATGTGACAATCTGCAACTGCCAAAGATTCGTGTCGAAAGTTTTGTTCACATGACTCAATGTCCTCGTACGAACTTGTACATCTTCCGTCGTGCTCTAATCAGAAACTCACCTATTATCACTAGCATTGATTTCCTCCACGATATCCCATGCAACTCTTGCCTCCTTACTCTGGGGTCCAAATGTTCTGGAAGCCTCCAATGCTTCCTCGATGGCCTTTTTACTGTCGCCTCTTTCAGCTCGGAGGGAAGAAGAAGTCCTGAAACCACAACGAGAGCGATGCTGGGAAGGATGGACAAAGAATGCTGCAGCGCTAGATGTCAATAGGTATGAGCTAATGAGTTGATACTTCATGATGGATAGAGAAATGTTTAGCTACTCGAGAGGTAGGTTGTTTAAATACAGTACGTTGAGTTTGTCCCTTATTTTTTATGGCAGGTAGGGCAGGGAGCATGCGAGTCGAGTCAAGAGGGAAGAATCTTTGCATACATACACAACCCCCGTACATTTTACTGTACAATGTACACAAAAAATGAAAATTTGACAGAGTTCCCATTGCTTGATGTGTCTTTTCCTAAAACACAGCGTCGGATGCCATCTGTTTTCGAGAAGAATTTCTGATTGTAGTTATCGGTTACCAGGTATGTTATACAGCGCACGGACCTGTACTGCAACTGTGCCACTGCTACTACTGTACGTACAGCATCCTGGGTGGTGATGAATAAAATTCCACCCCCTACTTTTTCAAAAAATGGCCGTTACCTCGCCCGCCACCAAGTCATTCTTTGACAACATCCAGTACACTGTGCTTCTTGATGCAGTTGATATAATATTATGGTATACTGCATTGAATCTATCTATTGATACCTCACTCTCTCTTCCCAGGATCGATCAGATACGCTACAACGAAAACTGCAGAATCAAAGCACTTCCCATATTATTATTGCAACATGACATCGAATCCACCAGCGAATAAGGTACTCGTACCAGAAAACGAGTACGACGCAGCACTCAGGACATTGACCAACGTCCTTCTTCCCCCTGCAGCAGAATCCTCGTCCAACGATTCCAAAACGTGGTTCACCCTCTCGTCTTCCTCTTCTCCCATTCGAAAAGATATTCACAACTCCATTGTCGGAACAATAGAACGTTCGATTGAACCCATACCCACGGTTGATTTTGAAAAACTGCAAAAGTTTGGTAGTACGCCTGTCAAAAAACAACTTGCAAAGATAATGGAAAATCCGGACTTGCAGGAAGATGATTTGAGCGTCAGCAGTTGTTCCACTGATGAGGATGATAATTCCGAATCAACTACTAATGCTGCAAGCAGTGACAGTGAGATGGAAGACGATGAATTGTTGGATCGGCCGGTATGGGAGAGAGCCAAAGAATTACGACAAAAGGTTCGGATGGCAAGCAAAAACTTGCAACTAGTAAGAGAAGAAAAGATGGGACAAGCGTTGAGTCAGGTTCAGAGTGAAATTAATGATTTGATTCGTCTTGAGAAAGAATGGAATGATACAGTAGAAGAAAGGTTCAATCAAGCTGGAGAAAACCAATTAGACTGTAACACACTGGTCGACAAGGAGGATATGGAAAAGGCTTTGGCGAACATAAAGAAACAGCTCGACAATCTGGAGAATGTGTTGCCTGAGAATCTACAGGGTTTAAGAGATACAATTGAATCGGTTTCATATTCTCTTCAAAAGAAAATGAGGCATGATTTGAGCAGGACGGAAGGAGCCATTCGGTTGAGAGATTGTGACGACGTGTGGAAAAGTATGAAAAGCGCGCAAAGAAACAACGAGTTTGATAAAAGAGTCGACAGTAGTGTGAAGGAGAATGAACAGCCAGAAAAAAAGATGGATGCTGCCACACGCTTTGCCATGTTTGTTTCTAAAGTCTAAAAGTATGCATGTGATTTATATTATATTTTAAATGTATACATGTAAAGAATGTCTGTTACCGTCCACAAATCAGAAAGGATACTATATCGTATGAAAAATAGATTACATCAGCCATGGTAGGTAGGTTCTTCGCTTCAAAGTGGCAGCTGTACCGTGTTTCGTAATGCAGCAGCAATCACGAAATACACTTGTATTTCGCACAATACACTTTTTCACAAGAACATGGTTGAGTCGTTCGTACTGTATGTATACATTTGCAGGTACCTCATCCACCATTTGATTCATTTATTTATAAACATGGAAAGATCGAAGATCCTTTGTAGATTCCTCCTCCTGTGGTGAAAGATTCGCAAAAGGCATACAGCCTATAATATATATTGTACATGATATTGGTTGGAGTAATCAACCAGAACTCTGCACAGCGCAAGTCTCAAAGTATCTCTTGGCTGTATCACATATAATGGATTCACTGTGATGCCCGCTCCTTTTGCATTGATGGAACATTTCACGGACTTGATCGCAATCATTCATAAGATTCGAACTGAGCATGGCTGAGACGATGGGGTTTGAAATATTGGATCCTCTTCTTCTTGGAAGTGTTACTTGGTTGTTCTCCATTATTGATTGATTGATGGATAATATTGAGTGTGTGTTAGTTAGTTGGAAGAGAGAATCTGTCCTCGGGTCTACCGTAGTTAGTTTTATAGAGTTTGTTTTCGTCCGGTCAAAAACAAAAGTGTGAGTTTAGAGTTGAGACTTCTTGGTGTGTATTGTACCCGGGGTAGTAGTACCATACGTAAGCTGAAGGTACTGTATGTTGACGACGTGTCGGACGTTCTTTTCTCGTGTGTAGACGCTGCTGTCTTTATTCGTATTGTACTACAGTACAGTACTGTACAGAGCAAAAAACTGTAAATTCTGTGCCGAAAGCAGACGATTCAAAGACCCTGTCATACTTAAGATCGGGATACACAACAATCAATCCCCTTCCTTTAGAGTTGTACAATCATGCGACGAAAAAATATTATAAAACAATTAACAAAATTCCTGTTCTTCTTTGCGCAAGTTTGAGATATTCATTGCGAAAAAAATTATCGCATACATGCAAGGAATCGCAAAATCCATTTTTGCACAGTCCAATTTGACCGGGGCCCCTACCCCACTCGTTCCCGTACTTGCGTGCATCTCGCGGGAAGGGCTCACCAAGAAAGAAGGATGAGGTATGAGACAGTCAGAAGTGGGTGATTGATGCGACATTAATCAACTACACATCACAAAGCGCAAAGATTTTTGAATTATTTAACATTATTGTTGTGACAAACTTGCAAACTCTTCTGAAACTGGTCATTATACAAATTGGCAAGTTCGTTCTTTATGAGGATATTGTCCATTCTAGCCTTTTCACTAAACCACAAATTGTTCATGAATTCAGTTGCCTGATCTGATATCCACTTTGCCTTGGAATCATTTTCCTCGGCCCACTGTATCATTTTTTCTAAATCTGAACCATCTTTTTGGATAGGAATATAATGAACAAAAGGTTGCAACAAACCCTCCATTGCAAATGATTCGGCTGTAGGTTCCGGCATGAAAACAACACTGCTTGATGCCAACTTCCACTTGAGACCAGTTGCCACATCATTTCCTTCTAAACTTAATAGATATTTATAGCTCAACATTTTCTCCACATTCATTTCCTCTTTGAAATACTTTTGTTCTAGACGAGTTCCAAATGGTGAACAAGATCCAATCATGCCAATATTCATTTTGGAATCAGTTTCATTCCTCAAGGCGAATTTCTGCACAAATATTAATCTGGAACCAGTTTGACTTGCTCCTCGATTCCTTTCTCCTGTACCCGTGCATGCTCCTCTCCACACAATCGCATGTTTCTTCAGTCGCCATGCCGTGTCTTTGGCAGACAACAGTTTTTCAAATTGTCTATCAAAGTGATGGCCAAGACGTAACGGCCAAATAATAGATGAGTGTTTACCCTCTTTGTCAATTTTTCTTGCCTTGGACACTGAGGGAAGATTGGGATTGTTCGAGGCCGAATCGCCAATGTGAAGGATTACAAATATATCTTCTTCTTTCCCCTGATCGACCGTACTTTCAATGTGAGTCAGAACATTGGCTGCGTCTCTTAGATAGGATGATAACCAATTTTCTTTCATTTTATGTCTGTCTAACAGTGTGCGAAAGGAATATAATATGTCTTTATCGCTTGGAATCGATGCCAATGTTCCAATCTTCAGTTTCTTGCAGAATCCCGCCTCCCGCCCTGCTGTATTTCCAATATCTTCTGGAATAGACTTATTGTACCAAGAACCCATATAATACCTTATTCTTTCTTCGGGCGTGGGAAATTGAAATGATGGTATTTTTTGTGAGTCAGGAGGATTTACAGATTTCAATTTGGAGAGAGACGATCCCTTGCGGAAATAATGTCGCTGGGCCTGCTCCAGCTTCTCCTCCTCCCCAGCACGTTTTTCTGACGATGACAAGAGCTTTTGCTCTGCGTCATTGTTTACGAATAATTTAAAATTAAAATAAGAAGAAGTGATTAAATAAAGTGATACAAAAGCACACAAGATAAGAAATCTCCTTGAATCCATTATTATGTACCAGCCAGGCACTGGGTAAATAGTAAATAATATCTAATATCTCTGTTGTGAACTAGCTTTTCAGGCACCGGTTCCAACATACTGTAGTTCTCGGCGTTGTACAGTAGAGTAAATACCTTCTTGTTCGTTGCGCGAACATTGCACACTCTGAGACAGTAGAGAGAGGTGTTCGCACCTTTTGCTCTTTGTCGTACGATAGTACGAGTAGGGGTACATAGTACCAGGGTACTGTACAAGGACGTTAAGCGTGACAGCACGTACTTTATTGTGGTACAATTGGACAATTCTTACAGCATTGAAGTGTACAACAATGAAGGGTGCCGCCGTTCGGTTTGTAACGTAGATAGATACGGCAACTTAATGGCAACTTACCAGTGGTGGTTGCTGGCTAGCTGGGTGGGCTTGTCTACGTACGGTACACTATCTACGTTGTATTACGTTGCTTTGCCGTTCGCAGTCCTGTATACAGTATTGAGACAAACCGACCAGCGATAGCGCACCATCCAACGGTTCTAAATCATTGAGATTTCACAGGATTTCACTGGGATTCCTTCTCAAAATCCCCCCATGTTTTTTTTTTTTTTCACATTACCATCCGTCATCTGTCATCTTCATTCATTTTCTTTTCAAAAAAAATAGAGCCCTAGTTATTATATCAATCATCGCATTTAAAGACGATGGAGAACGTTTTCGATACTATTCAAGAAACAAGTGAACAGCTTTGCGGTGCCACAAATACAGTGAAAAAGGCAGATGACACTGATCACGAGAGCGATTATTCTGCTGCTGTTGCTTGGTGGTGGTGCTCCTGCAGCCGCTTATGACGATCGTAAGAATGTTTTGATGGGAACAAAAGGAAACGCCTTTGCTCATGTTGAAAGCGTGCAAGTGTTATCATCCACTCGTAGCAAGTCAAGCAGAGTTCTATTGCATCCAATGACCGTCTTGTTTCCTGAATCAAAAGTGACGGCAATCATGGGCCCCTCTGGATCCGGCAAGTCTACTTTGTTGAACTTTCTCACAGGATCCATTCAGGGCAATCTTAAAGCAAAGGGAGAAGTGAACCTCGCAGGTCAAATGGGGTTTGTTCCTCAACATGATCATTTGCATGGGTTTTATACTTGTCGCACGTATATGGAACATTACACTCGTCTTGCTGGAATGAAGATCAATGACAAAAATACCAATTTTGCCAAGGAATTGCTTGCGGGACTTGGCATGGACAACCATGCTGATACTATTGTGGGAGATATGTTCCGTAAAGGATTAAGTGGTGGACAGAAGAGACGACTTTCTGTTGCTCTAGAAGCATTATCTAGGCCCGAGACCTTATTCTTGGATGGTGAGTGATGGTAGAAAGCATTGAATACGTCAAACTCACTTTTCTTTTTTGTGCCTGATGGTGCCATGTAATAATTTTCCATTATGTTTACTTACTGTGCATTGTGTTATTTTTTAGAGCCTACATCTGGTTTGGATAGTGAATCTGCATTCCAGGTAATGAAATTTCTTGATGATTATGCCAGAGTGCCGGGAAGGCGCGTCATTCTTACCATTCACCAACCGTCCAGTTTTATATGGGACATGATCGACCACGTCGTTTTGCTTTCCAAGGGAAAGCTCATGTATCAAGGTCCCCGTGCTGACATTGAGTCGTTCTTTGCTCATAATGGATCCCCTTGTCCTACAAATTACAATCCAGCTGATCACTATGTCACTGTAGTGAATGACGAGTTTCAGTTACACACCAAGAGTGTGGAAGAATGGGCGGCTGCCTTTCTAAAATGGCAAGGTTCTACCGAACTGGAACATGACTTGGAGGTTGCATTGAGTAAGAGTGCATCATTCCCTCCAGCAGTGGTGGCTGGCGGTGTTAAACAAAGCTCAAATGCTAGTCATACTACTTTGTCACAAGCATCCCGAGGAAATGCTGCCAGTGCAACATTTGAACTCACGCGCAGATACCTATTGAATTTGTACAAAAATCCTGGTATTATTGGAACTCGTCTATTCATGTATGGGATGCTATCGTTGTTGATTGGAACTCTTTTCTGGGACCTTGAAAGTAAGAATTCTTATTCTTCTGTTACCTCCAGGATTGCGTTGTTGTTTTATTGCGTTGCATTTTTTGTCTTTATGAGTGTGGCAGCTGTTCCCTTTGCAGTCATTGAACGAGGAATTGTCGAGAAAGAAGTCATGAATGGATACTATCACCCTGCTGTCTTTCAACTATCTCAGGCCATAGCTTCCATCCCTGGGACGTTTCTTTTGGCATTTGTCACCACCGTCATCACAGTCACAATGACAGGACTTCGTGAGCCTTTGTGGTACTTTCTCAACATGTTTCTAGCCTTGAATTGTGCCGAATCTTTGGCACAACTAGTTTCACATGTGGTACCCCATTTTATCATTGGCATCGCTCTCATTGCAGGGATGTATGGGATGTTCATGTTGTTACAGGGATTCATGATGGTACCTAGTGAGTTCCCATCTTGGTTGAGATGGTCATATGATATTGCCTTTCATACATATTCCTGGCGCACATTTATGTTCCATGAATTCAGTGGAGATGGCATCGCTTTTGATTCAGTAGAGTTTCCGACAGGAATGGATGTGCTCAGAGTGTATGAGATTGAAAATGTTAATCCTACCAACGACATGATTGTTTTGCTTTGTTACTCGGTGGTCATACACATCTTGTCGTTTATTGTTCTTCATTTAAGACATGTCATGCACAAGGCAAAACAAGTCTACATTGGTGCATTTCCTGAAGAATAATGAAAGAAGTGAATATGATACAAGGGTAGAACCCTTCGTATTTACTCAGTATTCACCAAATGGTGACTATTGAAAGAAATGAATCGTCTTCAAACTTCCGTGATTAATCATGCGTCTACGGAGTATAGAATAACTTTTACTTAACTTTAGAACATATAGATGACTTAGTAGTCGATACTTGTAAACATTTTGTTTACTTGTTTGAATGATCCATTCATATGTGTCGGTGGATGACGAGTCTCACTATCTACGACTAAGAAGAAGGAAGACCAGTACCGGTGGTAGTCTCGTCGTCTTTTGAGCTACTAGTACACGTAGCTAGAGGTGTAGAGGTTTGAATGAACTTCAACGAAATAGATGTTATGAGACTTAGAATGAAAATGACAAAGAATTTTCTGGTGAAGCTAACGTTGGAATGAACAAAAATATACACATATATCTGAAGCATGGACAGCAAGTAAACTTTCAACCTTTATTGCAGCAACAACGAAAAGTGAGGTAAGAATTATAAAAAACACGTGCCAATACGGTCCCGTGGATGCAGCTATCTGTTCATCATACTGTACACCGACCACCGACGACCGACGACGACGACCACTATCGCCTACAATACCGAACTACCGAAACAATCTACACACTACAGTACAGTGGCAACTAAAAACTAAAAGCTACACACATAACTCAACAATCGACGATAGAATTTTTAATCAATATATCAAAGTAACCAACCAATCAAGCATGACAATGCACAGCAATAATGATATTGTTGTAGCAATGACGGCTATTTTAAGCACAATGTTTGCTCTATTAGGAGGACTCATTTACATTCAAACACCTGCAGCAGGTGCCGCGTCCTCGTCCTCCTTTTACCCAAATCCCAAAACAGAGCCCAGCAAATATGCCTATGAAATGTACCACACTTACTACTCCCCCATATGGATGGGAATATTCGCCATAATTGTCATTTTTCAACTTTACGAAACATGGACAGCCTGGGAATACAACGTCTACCTCTTCCTGCTCGCCCTCCCCTGCTGGCTCCAACCCATCCTGTACCCCTCGGCATTCTTTCAATCCCCCGATGCCCAAAGGCCCCTGCTGGAACGATACTCCACCAAGGCCAATGTTTGGATTGCAATCTACACCTTTATAGGAAATTATTGGTATACACATTACTTTTATTCGGTTTTGAAGGCATCTTATTCCATGCCTAGCACACGCTTGAACAACGTCCCCATTGCCATGTTCTTTGCAACCATGTTTTATTTTAGTTCCTATCATGTATTTTCAAACACCATGTTGAGAAAGATCAAAACTTCCTATGAGGCTGGATGGAAAAGGAGGATATTGTACATTACAACCGTCCTTGTGTTGAGCTACTTTACGGCATTTATGGAAACTTTGACCATTAGCTCCTTTCCCTATTATTCCTTTGAGGATCGAGATATGGCGTACAAGGTTGGAAGTGCTTTTTACGGTATTTACTTTATAGTATCCTTTCCTGCCTTTTTGGAATTTGATGCTCATGTCGATGATGAGTCGAACAGCAGAAGGGGGGTGAAGATTACCTTATGGGATACAGTGGTACAAAGTTGTGGGTACGGAATGATCATTCTGTGTTTGTTGGATTTTGCTAGATTGTATTTAGGGATTCCTCTTGTTGTAGGGGTTTTGGATGAATAATATAGTAATTTTAATAAATGTTCTGATTGTCGGGACAAGAAGGAAATTAGGCCCGTTCAAACGTTCCAATTAAGCGAAGTTGGACGATTTGTTTTGAACAGTTCATACGTACGTGCTACTGGATACTCGCATCAGCTATCATCAGTCATCCTGAGCGTATCAGTCAGATCAAATAAAATATGTATCAATTCATCCTTCATATCTTCACATCTCTTTCGACTTTCCCGTTCCTCTTGACTTTACTCTATATATATTTATACCTCTACTAAGCCTCTCACCTCTCAAATACTCACGCACATGATATTATCTTCTACCAGCAGTATCATTATGAGACGACAAAGACAAGAAGGGTATTTTAGCCAGCCTTGCGAAAGCAGCAACAACAATTCATTTCACAATGGCCTCCTCCCGACAAAATCTAGTACAATGATTGCACAAAGGGTCAGAAAACTGTTCAAGATCTCTCTCTTGCTAAGTATCTTGACAGTCGAAACATTTGGACCACAAAGGATATTATTCTTCGCCCATGCTGCGACGTTGGACCACGACGAAATTATCGATTTGGACAAACAAGAATATCTAGTGCAATCAGAGGAGGGAAACAACCAACGAATTATTCATTTAGAGAAGGAAAAGGGGGAGAAGGATCAGTTTCAAACTTTTTGGGATCGAATTCCACGTGGTGGTGCTGATGATGGCGGTGATTTACCCAATTGGGACAAGCGTTCAACCGGCACAGGAGGGGGATACTCTTCTTCATCATTTTCTGCATCCTCCAAACGACGAAGAAAAAAGACAAAGTCCAGACGACCCCCCAAAACTTCTTTGACATCCTCTGCGTTGAAAACACCTTCTGCTTCTACATCAGGAGGAGGATCCTCCGATACAACAATTATTTCCACCAAAGTGACCGTCACAATACCCGGATATGGCAAGGCAGAAGGAAGACGTGAGCAGGGTGTGGACATGTGGAAGGGGATACCCTACGCTGCACCTCCCGTGGGGTCGCTACGATTTGCTCCTCCCGAGGCAGTCGCACCGTGGGCTCCGTCCAAATTAGATGCTAGCATGTATGCACCAGATTGTTACCAACTGGTCGATCCGATCTTGAATCCCATGGCTGATGAGAATGTCATGAGTGAGGATTGTTTGTACTTGAATGTGTTTACTCCCGCGGGGCATGTGGCAAGATCGAGGCAGGGGAAATTTTTGAGTGGAGTGAAAAAGTTGCCAGTGATGCTTTGGTTACACGGAGGAGCGTTTCAGCAGGGAGGGGCGAGGAGGCCAGAGTATGATGGGAAGAAATTGGCAGAAAGGGATATTGTTGTAGTGACTTTGAATTATAGGTTGGGTGCTTTGGGCTTTTTGGTTTCGAGTCCGGATGGGTTGTATGGAAATTTTGGACTCATGGATCAGAGAGCTGCGCTGGATTGGGTTAAGAAGAATATTGAGGCTTTTGGGGGTGATCCGGACAACATCACACTGTTTGGAGAGAGTGCGGGTGCGGTCATGATTGGGTTGCATTTGCTCATGGAGGGGGCGGGAACTTTATTCCACAAGGCAATTATGCAAAGCAATCCACTTGGGTACACATTCCGTTCGGTAATTGTTGCGGATTTTATAGGGGAGGCATTGAAGAGGAACGTGGATTGCAGAGATTTGGCATGTTTGCGCGCGGAACGAGTGGAAGAAATCATGAGGGCGCAGTCTAGTTTGATGGGAGTTCCAAGATCAGTGGGAGATTTCTTCACATTTGGACCGACATTGACAGCACAACGTAAAGTGAAATTGTCGCTGACGGGAGAAAGTCGATTTTTCAGTCGGTCGGAAGAAAATAGATTGCCAAGGCTGGATACAGATGAATCGCATAACTCATATGTCAGTGAATGGAGAGTAGGGACGGAAGTTAGTACCGATACAACGAGATGGAGTGGTGTGAACGTTTCACAGCCGCTCAAGATGTTGGATAAAATACCCGACAACATTCCAATCATCCTAGGCACAAATCAGCATGAAGGTGAAATGTTTGTGCATTCGGCATTTCCCGCTCCAATGCCCAAACCTGTGTATTGGATGTTCGTTGGGGCATTGTTTCGGGATAGTGCGAGTCGCGTCTTGCGCCATTATAGAGGTCTTGTGGATGAGATTGAGCGACAGGCAGAGGAACTTGCGTTGCAGCAAATGGAAGAGGAAGAAAATAAGCAAAACTACTTGGAAAACAAAGAAACATTGGATCGAGAATATGAAATATTATTAGCCATGAATAAAACGAGAACACGCAACAATGATATAAACGTCGTTGGGAGTGAAGGAATTCAAACTCTAGTTAAGACATGGAGTACAGGCGGTGGATTTATGGACGAATACAATACTACAACCCAAAGGGGTTTGTCCATGATTGGCCGCCAAAGTATGGCATTACGTGATAAGCTTATAGAATTCGCAAAGGCCAGGGAGGAGAGACGTATACTTCGAATGAAAGAAAAGGCCCTCAAGGAAGCCAAAAAAGTAGTGCTGGATTATCGTCCTGTTATGAGTGCAATCATTGGAGATTATCTCTTTCGCTGTCCCAGTTGGCATTTCGCGCAACTTCTTACCCGCAATAGGTCTCGTCGTGGCAAACATGAAAACAACGTGTATGTGTACCGATTTAGTTTGCCCACTCACATTCCAGGATACAAGGAATGCTGGGGAAAGTCCTGCCACACTGCTGAGTTGCCGTATGTATTCCAATCCATGGATGTTATTCGATCCAATTATTCTACACTTGGCCCACATGCTCAAAAAGAAGCACCGTCTGCTCCCGAATATCCATACACTCAAATCATGGCTGCTTACAGAGGCGCATTAGAAGCTGTACAATTAGACGATCATGACATGGACATGAATGGCGACTCTCATCCAATTATTGCTGCAAATGGAAGTGGTAGAAGTATCAACCACACAAAGGCTTTCCAACGCATCCTTTCTCACTTCTTTGGAGATTACTTCAAGGAAGATGCCGATGAGGAAATGGCAACCGACATGTCTGAACGATGGGCGTCCTTTGCACGAAATTCAAACCCAAACTATGATGGCAGCAAAGCCGAATGGTTGCCGTGGAGACATAAATCCGAAAATTCCACATTTTTTCACAACATCCAAGAAGATGACCATATGACGACGGCTGCAGCATTTGCCGATGCGGCGACTCACAAGAATTACTGGACTGATGAACATTTTGATTTCTGGTCATCAGACGATGAAGATTACGATGAATTTTCCGAGACCGAAGATGAAATGTCCGGATCGACTTCTCGATACGATCTCTATAGAAGGAGAGCACTCGAGGCAATGGAAATGGACGTAGCAGCAGAAGACGTCTTTACAACAGAATTACGACGCGTTCCATATCGCAAAGACGCAGACGAAGAAGATGCATCATTCCTAAGACAAAAGGTATTGAAACGGTGGGGATTTGCCGCTGATGATCATGGTCGAGTGAAACTCATGCCAAAGAAACAAGCACGGGAGGCCATTCGTCTTGCACAGGAAATGGGTTTGATGGGGACAGGGTTGAGCGAAGATGAAACAGGAAAGAGTGGAGTACCCTATGCCAATGAGATATTCTTCCCGGAATTATTAGAATTGACATGGCCACCCGAGGGAAGACTCATTGAAAGAGATTGTACTTGTGACATGTGGGATAGAATACGATGTAAGTAGTGTGGGCATGTGCATCTACATTACAGATGGCACATTTATCATGATGATTTGTTTGTCTCGTAACTCATGACATTTCATTATATGTTTGTTTTATATCATAGATCGCTATTAAGAAAAGAATCATCAGGATTCAGGAGGGTAAACGGTAAGTAACGATGGCATCGAGAGAATGTAGAATAAAGATGAAATCCTAATTTTCATAGTAGTTTGATGATACATCCATTCTCCCAGGCCCCTCTAGCCAGAGCTAGATTTTCAATGTTATCACTTCTATCACCATCACTGTTCGATTTTTCGGCGAAGACTTCAACAAGTACCTACTGTACACTACCTCTACACACTCTCTACACTGCTCTGTAGTCAGCCAAAAAAGAAGGACTCACCACCCTTACCCTAGACAACGACTCGCCAAGGACTACGAAACAATTGCCCTTGACATCGTTTAGGCCTTTCACCAATGCCACCCCTCTGAAAGCCGTTACGTTTCATCCCGTTTTTGTATGGGGTTGTGGTGTGAAGTTCTACGCAATATTGCATTTCGACTAGTTTATACACAATCATGTGCATGTGCGTTTTCATGACAAAAAATATGCACATCCATAAAAATTTTATTTTTCACACATCTATATATTAGAAACCGTGCGTCTTTGAATCTACATCTCTATCCTTCTCCCCTGCATCCATCATACATAACATACATTGATTAGAACGCATCCTTTTATCGATTCATTGATTCACTTATATCTCATCAGTACATTGTAAAGAATAGTAGCAAGTGATAAGTGATCCGCCATGAATACCTTCAATTGTGCGAAACCTTTGCATGAAAGCGGTAAGCTTCCTCCGTTGCCCAAGAGAAACAGCAACCACCAGTCGCCATCGTCACTGAAATCAAGTATTACATCTTGCGGAATCAACTCAGCCTGTCCAGCTCAAAACCAAATTAGCAGAGACGGTGCCAATGGTAGAAAAGTAAACGATTTTTCGAATGTACCGGGCATCTCCTTTCCGTACGATTCGGTATCATTAACTCGAGAGTTATTCCGGGGATTCATCCTTCGAGCAAGAGATTCACTCACGGTACATGAACGAAACTTCCTCGAAGATCTTGTAGAAGAAGGTCAAGAGGACGATCTTAACAACGCCATGCTGGTTCTTTCAGATCGAAATGTTTTCTTTCATCCCAAACAGTGGAATCTGGAACAATCGGCGTCTCGATTCTTTGGTTGTCCAAGTCCGACGAGTCGAGATGATACGGATCGCTCCAAGGGAGAAAAAGAAGAAATGATGAATCGGGACGAATGTTCCACGGTTTCAAGTCCTACCAAAAGTAGTTTCAATAAAGAAAACTTTGTCGAATGCAATGTGGAGGTTGTTAATTCGGAACATGGAACAGTGATACTCGAGGACAATCATCATAGTAGTTACTCTTCTGTAGATGGTGATGGGAAGAATAATTCTGGAACTTGTGAAAATCATGGCAACAAGAAGAGTAATTTAACTCAATCAGACATGAGAAATGATCTTACTCCAAGAAAGTCCAATGAAATGGTTACAAGAAGTTTCAAATCCACGACAGCAGCAACAGCACCAATTCCAACAAATGCTATAGCAGTTACTCCCAAACACCAAAACGGAGCGTATCTCGGGAGTCCCAGGTCAAAGAGTGTTCCTCAGAGTATTTCGTCGAGATTGGGTACTCCGCACCGACGGCAACGTGTGGAAGAGAGAAAACAGTCTGCCGTGCACTCGAACATGTGGAAGGCCCATAAGCAGGGACTCTGTCTTACCCCCGCTTCATCCTTTCAGTCTGTCAAAGACTTGAACAGGATTCTCAGCTTGAAGAGACGTATTCTGAGTGGCCAACGTGGAGGATCTCCCCATCCCATTTTCGGGAGGCGCAGTCGTAATGGTAGTAGAGCAGGAAGTAGGACGTCTTCTCCACTTAAATTTGCGGACAGTCCTGCCTCGGCTGGTAGTGCAGTTTCTCGGTCTCTTCTTCTTCAGAGGCAGCAGCAACCGAAATATGACCATGCAGAATCTCTTTCATCGTTGCCGTCTTTACGTCATGCTCATGAATTGATCAGTCGTGGTGATTCGGTTGTTTCGGATACAGATTCTGAGTCGCCCTCTGTGGATGGGACAAGTCACAATGCGGTATTTGGTAACAAAATGTCGTCGTCGACCCTGGGATCGGATGGAGTGTCCGAAGGAGACTTGGGGTTACCTTCTTCGTTGAAAGTCTCATTTTCTAGGTTGGAATACAAGGAGAGTGATTATTTCGATTCGTCTATGAGTTCTATACCTGGTTTGGACCTTGCTCATTCCATACACTCTGGGAAGTTTTCCATGCGTCGGATATCACCCTTACAAAGAGCATCTTTCAAGTCTAAATTGACGTTGGAAAGTTCTTTGGAGGATGATGGACTGCAATCTTCAGGGCGTAGCTATCAGGACGTTGATAAAGAGTCTCTCAAGTTGGATGAGTCGCTGCAGTCGTTTCCATCCTTGCACCATGGACAATCCATTCACGATTCCATGAGATCTATTCCAACGTCCATCTATCCATCGAAAATTTCAGAGGACGCATCGAACATATCTGTATCTTCTTTGAGATGTTCACGTTTCTTCCGTAGAGAATCTAGCCAATGGTCTAGAGCGTCGTCAGTTACTTTAAACTCGCTGACTGAGCCGTATGAACTAGATCAGGTCACGTCCAATGTTTCTGTAACATCAACGTCATCCCTACGACACAAGGCACCTATTAGACCAACACGTAATCCCAGTCCTCTAGTTGCGCGACCAAAACTTGTCCATAGAGCAATGTCAGACGGGGTACTGCCACCGAGGCGAGATATTGGACCAAAAGCAATTGTAGATAGAAACGATGTCCCGAAAACTCCGAATCCTTCCGATTCTACGCGACCAAAGTTGACGAAACGGAAATCTATGGCATGTACGTATTGCGCATTTGTTATTAATTTTTGTCGATGTTATGTTTGCTTTTTTAACTCACAAAGATTACGTCTTCTTTTACCACAGCGCGTTTTGATGTTCTTGAGACGATTGAATCTATCGATGAACGTAACGCCAGGCACAACGATGATGATGACGAGTCAATCTTAAAAGCTCATAATCACAGCAACATCAAAGATAACCAGAGTAGCTCTACTCTGCCTAAACCTATAATTATTCGTAAAGCATCGGAAGGAAGTGACAATGGTTTTGGCGTCGAAATTTCGGGAATCAACGATATTCACAACGACCGGCACGGATTGATTGGAGACAAAGCGATTTCACCTTTGGAGGACTTCAAGCGATACAGCAATAGTGGATTTAATATGCTTCAAACCTCTGGTCTTTCTCCACACTCCGTACACAGCGAAAGCGCCGTTCAACTAATTGGTAGCATGGAAAAGTTACATTCGCTGCTGGACGCTAGTGAAGATGAGGAATTGACAGTCGAATCGGGAGATAATTACGATAGCTGGCACGTATTGCGTGAAGATGAAGAACACGAGTTTAATTTCGCTTTTCAAATTCTGGGCACGAGTGCGGATGATGTGGCTTCGACTCCACATGTTTTGTCTCCACCACTGATGGAAAGCCTTCATCATTTTTTGCCATATGCCGTAGCGGAGGAAAATTTCTTTATGAAATATTCATTGTTAAGAGATGGCGCATCATTCATTAGCTTGCTGCAAAATGTAAGGGGGTCAACTCACACCTTGCTTGCCTTAGAAACGACGGATGGGGAAGTTTTTGGTTCGTTTACATCAGCACCATGGTAAGTCATATTATAGAAATTAATGAAAAGATGAAATGGACTGAATTGGTAACTTAACGAAAATCTACCCCTCGTTTCCTCTTTGTAGGAGAAAGCATGCTTCCTAT
The DNA here is from genome assembly GCA_019693545.1 of Chaetoceros muelleri. Lineage (NCBI taxonomy): Eukaryota > Bacillariophyta > Thalassiosirophyceae > Chaetocerotales > Chaetocerotaceae > Chaetoceros > Chaetoceros muelleri. The sequence goes on along the minus strand of JAAMXU010006806.1, from coordinate 6,792 downwards.
TTCGGCTCGGGTGAATGCTTTCTTTGGAGAATGAAGAAAGACAGGAAAACAGTATGTAAATCAGTTCTTGATCAGGCAATTCTTGAAAGTGACATTGAAGTATTTGCATGGACCGGTGCAAATTATCTTACTCAACTTTGCACTGATGATAAAATAGCACTGGGGGGCGGTGGTACAAATGGCGGAGAAGGAGCCTTTGGTCTTCTCATTGAAGCTAATTTACTGATTGGTCAGACAAATCGTTGTGCAACATTTGGAAATCCGCCGTTATCCAACGAGCATCAAGACGGTTCATCTTTTGAGATTGTGAATCTTGAAATTTGGACTATGACTCCTTGCAATAATGAAGAAGATGCTCAAAAGCTTGAGCTTGGGAAACTTTTTCTGGAAGCGAATAGAGTGAATCATTAAAAGTGGTGTTGCATTTTGACACATTTAGTGTATATTTAATTTTATGTAAATGCACTTGTCATCATTTTGAACTATGCACTGATAATCATGAACATGGTGGATACATTGGCACACCAACTAGACCGGGAGTAAATTTTCTTGCTGTGTCTTTGGTTCTGGATATCATAAAGGTAACTTCATTTTTGTTGTTGAAGAAATGCTTCACTCGACAATCGTAGCCTTGGATCTTCACGATATCTCTTGCACGTTCTACCTCATCCAAAGCTGGACTATCTCCTTGGAACTTCATGGTCACGACTAAATATGAAGCCCAATCCATATGGCACCACTTTCTGAGTAACTCCGTAACTCTATCAGGGTAAGCAATCACATCGGATATCATCCAGCATTCTCGTTTCTCGCCACTTCTCTCTTGTAGTAAGGTTGGGGAGTAAGTAAATGCGTCACCTTTTACAAAACTAACACATTCATCCGCCATTAGTTTTGGATCAATCTCTGATCGATCCACAGCAACAACAGAACACCCTAAACGCCTCATTACTGCGGTCCAACCACCTGGTGAGGCACCAAGATCAACCACAACTGCCGAGGATGATGGTGCAATAGCCATGCATTCTAACGCTTCCATCAGCTTTCTATAAGCTGAACTTGGCATTTTCTCTTCAATGTCCACCTTTGCCAAGCCAAGCGGCATACGATAATTTGGCCAATAGGCTTGATGTCCCGGTCCAATATGTTTGCATCGTGTCAGACTGGCGACGGCTAGAGTATTACTTTGCAGCATCACTTGCAACAACCACCTCTCAGTTGCAAATGCTGCTGCTGGTGGTGGTTTGACAATATTCCCATGATTTTCATCAACGACAGCATTCCTAGCAGCAGAAAATGTCTTTCTGAGCATTTTGATTAGTTCTTCACCTACTTTATCACATCTATACTTCATCGTAGGTGCGGGCTGACCTTTGCAACAGCCAGGCACAATTGTATGGACAACAAGACTGCCCCTGCAAGCAGAACGAAGCTGATTCCTTTGAAGAGTTGAAACATGGTCCAAATCCACATTGTTACCATCGTCACATATGCCCAAAAGTGCCAACATGATTTCTTTGGCAAGGCCTTTTATGGATGCAGCTGATACCACAACAGCATTTGGCATGGTTTGGAGAGCATAAATGGGATCGAAATATTCTGATAACAAGTCCTGATGTCGTTCATGGTTCTGCTGTTCCACTCTCACTAGACCAGGATATGGAGAAGATACAGTAATACTACCTACCCTATCATTTTGAGTTTGTTCTTCTACCCGCATTGCATATTTTTGTATTTCTTCCATGAGTGCTTCTTCATAAGTATGCCTACATGTATAATAAAAAGGTCTTGGACTATTGGGCGTTGTCAAGGGAGGTAAAGGTTGAACATCGTGTTTTTGTTGACGAAGGTTGTTGTCTCTATCATTTGTTCCTCCTCCTGCTGCTCTTGCTATAATCTTTTTGGTTCCCTGCCGAGTAAATCTCTTTCGTCCCTTGTGTTGACGATACCCTGGCGTCGCTGACAATACTGGTGTTCTTTTACTATTGTTTCTGCCATCAGCACCACTGATTGCATTATTTTTGTCGGATCTCTTGATACTTCCAGATCGCCTACCAGCAGCACCAGTAGTACTACCACCGCTGCTGTTGCGTTGGATTGGGTTGATACTGTCGTACTGGTGGCGTTCTTTGCTTACTGCTGCTCCTTCTTTCCGCTGAATATTCTTACCACCACTCCCCCCCCTGCTGCTGGGATTCGTTGCGAGGAGGTAGATGGATATCCAAAAAGAGGATATTTGTACCATTATTTCTAGCTTATCAACTCCAAAACTTTCTCAAAGATGTATTTTTATGCGTGGAGTGCGTTTGTTCTGGTAGTTTTATGGCACAACAACGTCCACCCAAAGAACCATCACACCATAAAATATGGATGTGCAAAAAGAGAAAGTACCATGTCGAATGTGAGATGTGAGCGAGGAGCGAGGATTATGTTTTGTTGTGTATGTGAGGTCGGCAACTACTGACAGCAATATCAGGGTTGCACAAAAGCCCGCGAAAAATATGTCTCAGTCCCGGGCTATTTTTTAGGTTTTTCGAATTTTGACAACGGTTTAGGTGAGATACAATTTCTTTCTTTCACACACGCTTTTCTACTGACTGTTCCGGGGTGAAAGGTGGTGACAAGAAGTGACAATTGACAACTGGTTTTTCTTTTTGCAGGAATGCCCATTTAAACCGGCGTAAACCGTGGACACGGCAAACTCTTAATCGTGAGGCGAGTCTACTCACTCCATGATCATTCCCACCTCCCACGCAACAATCATCTGAATTCAACTTTTATTCCATCACATTCAACAAGATTTAAAAAAGGAGAAGATAGACCGTCGTCTCGTCATTCTTGTTTATATCATCATTACTATTAGTAGTAGTAGTCGTCTAGTACGAGGACCACCTCCTCCTCCTGTACTTCTTGTTGTCTTCTTGCTTGCTGCCTTCTTCTTCTTTTGTTGTTGCCCTGCTCCTCCTCTTCCTCCTCGTCATCGTCGTTGTCCACCGTTGCCATCATGAAGAAAACAACATGTACTACAGCATTAGCATCCTCAACAGTAGCAGGAGAATTGTTCCTGAGCACGGAAGAACAACAAGAAGAACAACAAGCAGCAGCATTGTTGGAAAGAACCGTCCAAGAAATCCAGGCCTTGAACACAATTTATAATGATGATGAAACGACCACCAGCTCGTCTTTAGATGACAACGACGACGACGACGACGAATCCAGTTACACAAAATTTACAATAGTCTCGCGAGAAGCTTTTCAAGCAGCTCAAAATTTAATCAGCAAAACAGGACAAGGACAAGAATCAAAACACTCGTCTCTTCTCGACAACAACGACAGCTTAAACACAAGTAGTTTTGCAGTTTCTCGTCCTGGAAGTATTTCCCTTGAAGTAAGAATTAATGTTGTTTTGACAAGTGCAGATGGTGTAAAATTCGAGGCGAATGTGGACATTACCCTTCCACCCAATTATCCTGAGGAAGCAGCATTGATTACCAAAGCCTCCATTACAGATCTTGATCTAGGACGTGAAATAGAAGAATTTAGACAAGAAATGAATAGAAAATCCAAAGAGCTGTCAGGGTCAGAAGCACTCGAGGATATGATCCAATGCGTTCAGGATTATGCTGCAGAATATATTGCCAACTATGGCCATGAGAGGGTATTGGATGATAGCTGGAATAGGAGACCTAGTTATTTTACAAGTTGTGCTTCACCAAATGGAGCAATGTATCATTATTATCACCAAGGAGAAACAACCATTGAACAAGAACAACAACAATTGGATTGTTGCAAGACTACTACTACTTCTTCTTCTAGTACGACTATGAATGCTGCAACTAGTTACTCGCGTGCTGGTGGGACAAAACGAAAGAGGAATGACGTCGTCAAAGTCCATTCAAGGTCAACAGTAAAGTCATACAAAGCTAAAAAATCAAAACGAAATCAATCCCAATCAAGAACATTTGAACAACGCTTGGAGGATTTAAAAATGTTCAAGGAGGAACATGGACACTGCATTGTCCCTTATACTTATGCAAAAAATCAACCTCTATCTGCTAATTGGTGCTCGAATATTCGTTATTCTTATGGACTTTTGGAACGAGGATTGAATCCGACAATCAAGATGACAGAAGAAAGAATAAATGCTCTAAGGGATATAGGTTTTGATTTCTCGGCTTTAAAGGAGCAACATTTGAAGAGGAGAGTACAAGATTTCGATGAGGATGACGGCTCGTCTTCAGAGCAGAGAGTAGGAGGAGCTTATCATGCTACTAGTATCAGCTGATCTTCAAGAATACTCCGTTGTTACATGGGCATAAGTCATTTACTTTGTGCATGTGTTCTTTGGATCTAATGTAGATACACACCGTGTAGCAACATTTACTTGTAATACAATAGATAATGGTTATTAGGTTCGTAATTATATTATATTGGATTTTCTTTTATACACATGATTGGAGAACGTAAAAATAAAAATAATGTGAGCTGGATTTGCGCTATTTGCGCCTATATTCTTGTGTTCTTAGCGTACGTTTCAATGTGATTACAGCCACAACAAACCTCTAAATATTAAATATGCTACCTACTCCTACTCCTTGACCTCCTACCCAGGGACCCTACCATACAATTCGCCGATAGTCCTGCGATCTGCATGAAGCTTTCCCAAAATGTCAAGTGAGTATTTTGAAGCCTTGGAACGAACTTTGCTAGAAATCGATGCATTGAGTGCGATTTACAGTAGTGAAGATACTCCCGAGGATGTTGCGCTTGAGCAAAATAAGGAACAAGCACCACCACCAGCAGCAGCAGCAGATAATACAGCCGCCAGCACCATTCAATTTTCGGTTCTTTCTATTGACGAGTATGTTAATGCAAAGAGCTTATTATCAGATTCTACAACATGGCCCTTCAATTTACAAGATGAACAACAGGTAAAAATTCCAACGCTTGTTATCCAACTTCTTTGGAGATCACAAGAAGCCAATGGGCATTCCTTTTCCCAGAATCATCATCATCAGCACCAACAGCAGGGCACAGTTCATATTGAACTTCCACAAGGCTACCCAGCTAAAATATCGTGTCCTCCTCGTGTTTCTATCATATCCATGACAAACTGGAGTAGAAAGCAAAGAGAAGAACTTGGTAATGCAATGAATGAAAAGGCTCGTGAATTATCGGGTTCCGAGGCACTGTTGGAATTGATTCACTTTTTTCAAGACTCCATGATGACTTGTTGCTCGTCAAAAGTTGTCCTGGATCATGGTTATACGAGCAGCGAGGTTAAAAGCAACACCAAGACTAGTCTTTCTGGTAGCAACAAAGGCAAGAAGAATAAAAGGTGTCATATTTTTAATTGCGCAACGACGAACGAACCTGACAGTAAAGGTAGAAATGATGTTGTGAAACGTAGTTTACAAGGAGAAATCACAAGATGTTGGATTTGGGTCCATCACATCAAAAATGTTGGCAGGTGTAAAGATATTGTCAGAGAAGCAAAGGAAAGGAGACTCGCGGGATATTTAAAACATGGCTACCCAGGAATCGTTGTGATCGAAGGTCCAACAGCACTGTGCAATGATTTCGTACAATGGATCAAGGGTAGCAAAAGTCGACCGGGAGGATTTGGCAGAAATTGGGGGCATCATGTGAGGGGGCAGATCGGATTAAATCAAGGAAGTAAGCGTTCCTTCGCAAACGAATTTCAAGACATTGGTGAGGACCTTGCGTCCTTGGCCGCTGTTTGTAGACAAAATGCCGTAGAAGATGAGTTTCTCAAATATGTCATGCAACACTAATAATATTTTACATCCGTGACACACTGTATTGCACGCAGTTCTCCTCTTTCAATTAATACATATAGTAGAGAGAAACTTTTTAGGCCGCTTTTGTGTCCTTCACATCCACATCAAGACTAGCGCGCTTATCCAAAACTTTATCAATCACTCCAAAGTCCATGGCCTGCTTTACATCCATGAAAAAATCTCTCTCCATAACATTTTCAATCTTATCCAAAGGCTGACCCGTATGATGCACATAAAGGTTGTTGAGATTTGCGCGAGTCCTTAAAATTTCCTTGGCTTGGATATCAATGTCACTCGCCATTCCCTGTGCTCCACCACTCGGCTGATGCAGCATAATCCTCGAATTGGGCAATGCAGCACGACATCCTGGCGATCCACCCGCAAGGAGTAAACTTGCCATGCTGGCTGCCTGGCCCATGCATATTGTGTGTACCTCTGGATGAATGTATTGCATAGTATCGTACATGGCCATGCCGGCAGTTACGACACCCCCGGGACTGTTGATGTACATGTACACGGGTTTATCTGGAGCCTCTGCCTCGAGAAAAAGTAGCTGAGCAGTGACGACGCTGGCCATTTGATCCGTGACGGGCCCATGGACGCATATTATGCGTTCTCGTAGAAGTCTGGAATAAATATCAAAAGATCTTTCTCCAGCTGCGCTGTGTTCGAGAACGATGGGGACGAGTCCTGAAAGGTTTCTTCGTTTTAGAAGCATATTGTTGCCTCGTCTGATGACTTGCAACAGAGAGGATTTGTATATTTTATTTGATAACATTTTGTATTGAATGAATGAGTGTATGCAGTTGGTTGTGTTCGGTTTTCTCAGTCGAGCCGTCAATTTACTAAAATAAAAAGAAAAAAGATATTTAGTGACATCAAAGATTTCTTCCGTAGAAAAGCAGCGCAGTAAAAGAGCTGTAAGAGCTGCCGTAGTGAAAAGTGATATCGCCAAATCACGCGGCACAGAATCGCACCGGTACGTGACAAC
>JAAMXU010006784.1:0-26502 GCA_019693545.1 Chaetoceros muelleri | reverse complement strand
TCCGACGCGCCTGCCTCTTCTGCGTGACTGACGGTCGTGACGATACTACTTTTCCAACGCAATTAGTGTACAGTGCGTAGTACACGGTACAGTAGTAAGTTTAGATAGTCTGGTGATGCTGCTACTGTATGCGGTAATAGTGTGGTGTTGATACAAAAAATACAGAGTAGGATTGAAGAGACTTTGTACAAATAAAATGCGTTCCTTTTAGACACGCCTTATTGTTTACTTTCGTAATAATAAATATATTGTTGTGAACACAATCGTCCTATTGTTTACTTTTTCGTAGCATTAGTACGATAGTAAACAATCGGGCATTGACCAAACTCCTCATACTGACATATAGCTAGAGGAGAGTGACAACCATATCTTCGTCTGGACATTTATGTGGCTCATCTCGAAAGCAAGTGTTCCTGTCCATATCAAGAATCTTGAAGTGACTGAAATGTAATTTTATTTTTGTATCCTTGTACACGTGAATAAAAGTTTCTAGTAATTTCATTGCTGGAAATGTTCCTCCTCCACTGTTACTACTCCTGCTGCTCCTCCTATCAAGAATCGATGTTTCCAATCCTCCTTTTAAAAGAAACTTTTGAAAGTTATATCCAGCTATTTCGTGGCATCGCACTTCACCCACAACTGCCCCTCTGAGTGTTTGTTGAGCCCATCCAAAACAAAATGACTCATCTGCCATTTCTTTTAGTATCATGGTAATTTTCTTACCAAGGCTATGTACATCATCGTCGTCAAAATGCAGATCTGATGAGAGTGTCCTAATTTCAAAACGAAATCCCATAAATTTGTAGAAATTTTGAAACCTCCGTCCTCTTTCTCGGTGGCCATTATTGTAGTTGTTGTCATGGGGCATAGAATCAGTGACATTTGTAAGGCAGCAGCACAAAAAGACAAATATGAAGATACGATGGTAAAATTTATGGCCGTGAAAAGACTCATGGTACCATGACGACGACGACGACGACGATGATGCATTCATGATGCTTCCTTCCAAGCCAATGAGTGCAGCGAGAAAAGTATTAATATTTTTAGTACTACTGTAGGTTGTAGGTGTAGTTTAGTTTGCATTGCAATTTTCAAACTTGAAATATATTTTGTATGATTTTTGTTTTTTTTTTTCACATGTAAAATTCTTTTTTATTTTTCATTTGTTTCCATTTCCACTCACACTATTGATTTAGGCGATCCAACGAAATTGATACCAACCCTTGGGTAATCATCCTTTTTATTTTTCTTCTTTTGTCGCATGATACCTTTGTTGTTTACAACTCGACAAATGGAAGCAAAGTTGCTTGCAACTTGGATTTGTTTCTGTTTCAGTTTTTGACGTGCCTTGATGGTATTCACATATTCTTCACTTTGCTCATACAAACTTTTTAAACGACATCGCGCCTTTGAGATGACATGGTCACAATTCTTCAAATCAAAGGTTACAAACAACATTTCAACAAAGTCGATAATCGATCTCCTCCTATTTCCATCATTCAAATCATTCTCACTCTTTGGATCCAAACCACATGTCACTTGAGAAAGGAGTCCTAGGTGCTCAATGGCATTCAAAATTGCACAAGTAGCTACAATGGATGGCTTCTTGGTCGATAGAGAATAATCCCAAACTGACAACTCCACGAAAAATATCGCCATATTTTTCAAGTTCTCCAAATCAAACTCTTGAATCCTACATTGTGAAAACGAATGCCAAGAAATAAGCCTAAGAATAAAGTCAGAGGGAGACGGTGGGTGCAATTTCCAAGATAAAGAACGAAGCATGATGAGTTCCATACGTATGACATCATCACTGTCGAATTGTCCGTTGCTAAAATCTTTGATTGTATGTTTCAGGTTGATTTGCCTGGGTTGGTGTATTTTTATAGCGAGAAGAAGAGCAGTGGTAGCGGCTAGCTTGTAGGTATAACGTTCCATAGAATGCATAGACATGAAACGATCCAGGTAGGACATTGCCATGTATACAGTATCCCGTCTCAGCCCAAAATAATCAACCACACGATAGCACCATGAAACAATTTTTTCTCGGCATGAATCGTCAACGACATGTTTGCCTCCTCCTCCTGTAGATGATGACTGTTGCAAGAATGAATCTGTATATGCATAGCTCCTAGTCAGTTCTTGTTTGCACATGGTTCGAAGCTCATCAATTATACAGCTCTGTTTCCAGGACGATTGCTGTTTGGTGAGCATCGTGCTGGAATTGATGATCGTGAAATCATTCTCCTTAAAGTTTTCATTCACGATACATTTTGTGTTCAATGTCAGATGTATTGTCCCTGGCATTATGGATGGCTGTATGTGCATCTGCGCAAATAATTATGGAAGTATCGCTTACAAAATGTGCTACTGTTACTGTTGCTGCTGATGATGATGATGGATGCCACTCTTGATTGAATTCGCATAGAATACACAACACCCACTACTTTACTCTAGACTATTCAGGTGTACTAAGATTCCGTATACAGATGGTGTAGGATGTTATATATCCCCTGCCACTGTAACTAGAGAGAGAGAGTAAGAGAGAGTTCTTACTTCAAAAAAAAGTAGTCTCTACTCTAGAGAAGATTTACTGGTGTGGCTGCTGCTGTTTGCCTGGTGTTAGTTCGGTAGTTGTACCTTTTCTTTCAGTGTGTATGTATATTATAATACACATCCACAAAACAGAATGGTGGATTTTATAAATTAATGTTTGAAAATATGAATCATGTAGCTATACTCTAGTAGAGAAAGGATGAACAAGTAAGGATGAGGAAGGAAGGAAGGACGTAGCAACACGATCAATGCAAGAGAATAATGTGAGTGAAGAAGTAGAAGGCAGAGCAGACTCACATTGCTCGACGAGAGGTGCACCAAAAATATGTCAGTCCATTTTTGTTTTCGTCGACCCCCCACTGGCCAAATTGGCATTCACGTGCACCCAAACCCTTCGCTCCGTACGTAGGTAGACGACGTAGAACCAAATTAGACAAAAATAGGCTCTTTGTATTTCAAAATTTGAATTCACAATTCACCTCCAACAACGGCATCGCACAGGCTCTTTTCTACACGCACACTGTACTGTACACTCTATTCCACTTTCATCCATCCCTCATGGTGATACACGAAAGAGAGTGGTATTTGTGTACACCTACAGCAATCAATACAATTACAATACATTCTACTGATGCTGTGTAATACTATCTCTCTTGTAGTTTTGCATTTCAATCAATCGAATCACTCACCCACCCACCCTTCACTCACTCACTGCTTGCATGCATGCATGTATTGTCTTTTCTTTTGACCAACTCGCTTCATCTGAACGTTCTCCCGCACCAACCACTACTGTACTGTACCACAATCGAGAGAGGAAAACAAAGAACATTCATTGATCATTTTCAGGACAGACGATCCAGTGCAATTTCAGTTCACTTGATCTAAACGCTACAGTACAGCCTCTCTAGTAGCTAAAGGCCCTTCTCACTGTATTTAACTGGCCATTTATCTATCTATCTATCTATACTGACTGACTGACTGACTGACTGACTGACTGACTGACTGACTGACTGACTGACTGACTGGCCGATTGGATTCGCTATTAGAGGTGACACTTACTATTGATTTCTGAATAAATAAATCATGAAGAATGTATCGCTTTCGATTCCTCCTCTACCATCGGAGAAACGTTCGAGACCAGTGTTATCACGAAGAACCAAAGAAAATTCGGCTTCGTCGGCGAACGTGAGCTTTGAGAAAGTCAATCGAAAAGAAAAAATACCAAGTACGAATCTCGATAATGCGGTGTCAATGTCAACGGTTACTTTTAATGATGACGCTGCCTCTGGTCTTTGGAATTGTCAATCCGTTTCGAATTCCGCCTCATCTCCATCTATCGTCACAACTCCCATGAGATCATCTCGAGTCTTGCGTTATAATGAATCGATTGAGGACTTTTTTTGTCTTTGTCCTTCTGAGAGCAATGCTAGCACTGTTTCATCCGTATGCAGTGTCGAGCATAGAAAACTTTGTGAAGACATTGCACATGATAAAGATGGAGCTGCAAATGATTTGAAAAAGTGGAATGTTGCATTGCAAGTAGCAAACGATATAGTTGTATCGCAGAATACTCCGTCCATGGGTGAGTACCAAGGTAGTAGTAGTAGTAGTACTGGAGGTGTCACGTGCGTGCTTGTTTCTCTTGTGTGGATTGTCGTGTTGACTGTTCATTGTTGATATAGAGAGTATTATATATAGATATATCAGTGATGCGTTGGGCCCTCACCTCTCTCTTCTTCTTTTTTTCTTTGGGGATGCTTATATGGTTATAAATAAAGGTCCTAATTTGATCCGGCTTCACAAAAGAGCAGTATCACGCTTTATTTCTTTGGATATCAACTCATCATCGTGCAGTGCAGAGGATATCCAGAACTTGTTTGAAATTTGGCTTTCATACGCTCATGCACAAGCTTGTTTTGGTTCTAGTGATGCAGCCAGAACGACCTTTCGACATATTCAGCATAGAAGAATCGGTGAAAAAGAGGCTAAGTTTTACATTGCTCTGGCTGAATTTGAGATGAAAACAAAAGAGGAAGAAAATTATCGAGATGTCGCCAAGAGGGTAATTAGGGATGGAATTGAAAAGGGAGCCGAGCCAAAGAAGCAACTGATTAGTTACTTGGAGCACTTGAATATGGAAGATGAGAAAGAAAAAATCTCGTCGTCAAATGTGGAAAATGTCAAAGCATTAGAGCCTCAGAACTTACAAATAATGAAAGAAGTAAAAGATTGTCCCTCGAAATCAAACCAGTCGGATAAGAGCTCATTTATTGAGGGTGATTTTTGTAATGGAGAAAAGAGCAAAAAAGCAGATAAAGGTTCCAAACTGAAAAGTTCATCAAGCTCCCTATCTATTTTAAGTAAGAGAAGAAAAATAGGAGGTAGCAAAACTTCTCGTGGTGCGTTTGGTGGAGGGGCAATGAGAATTTCTAAAATATCTGAAATGGATCAAACAGTAGATGAAGATGACGATGAACAGGATGAACCTAATTCTGACATTAGTTACCTCCTTAACTGGACACCAAATGGACCTAGCACTGAGGCTGCAAAACAGGCTGTGCTCCAACAGAGGGCCGCAAAAAGAAAAGGGACAACAATCATAAATGAAGGCCCAACAAAGGTTTTCAGATCTAATTTTCACTTCCAACCAGTAATGGATGTAATTGAAGAAACATTGAAAGAACAGAACTCTTCTAGCACTGCTAGCAATCATTCGAACCCATCTCTTTCCCACGGGCCTAACTCAGGCAGTTCTTCTGCTAAACATGACTCTTCAGGTGAACTAACGAAGTGTATCGAAGGAAAACTTGCCAGTGATTCCATTTCTACCGCAGCGATTAATACATGTGCAGAAGACACTTTCACCAATAAGGAAGCAAAGGTAGCTAGTGATATAAAATCCGAGAAAAATGGAGATGGTAGGAAAAGTAACCCGGACAGCAATGAACATGTCAATGACAAGGAATCTCCAAGTATATCTCACACAGCCTCAGCACCATCGGTTCATCCTGATTTCTTAAAAATTGTCAGTGAGAAAAATATTTTATACGTAAACAATATCCCTTTTGTGAAGCTAGGTGTGATCGGAAAAGGTGGCTCGTGTAAAGTCTATAGGACTTTGTCGAAAGATCGAAACATTGTAGCTATAAAAAAAGTGAAGATAGCTGGTATGGCTAGAAAGTCCATAGAAGGCTATGCCAATGAAATTGCACTGCTACGAAGGCTCAGAGGCAATCCGGCCATCATACAGCTATATGACAGCGAGGTCGATTTTCAGAGAAAGGCCATATATCTTGTAATGGAACCAGGTGAAGTTGATCTGAACTATGTGGTAAGCTTATACCATTTTTAGTGTCGAACTGTTGAAAACTATTTGCTTTCCATTCTATTTTCTAAACTTCTATCTACACTAAAATAGCTTCAACAGCAAGGGAAGCACTTAGGCAACGGACAATTAGGAAGTGTGAATATGAATTTCATTAGACTAACATGGCAACAAATGTTAACGGCGGTCCACTGCATACACGAAGCAAGAATAATTCATGGCGATTTGAAGGTAAGATTCTTCATGTGTATTGTATGGTTGAAATGCAGAATCTAACAGAGTCTTCACAACTTTTTAGCCGGCAAACTTTCTGTTTGTGAAAGGTGTTTTGAAACTAATTGACTTTGGAATCGCAAAGGCCATTCAAAATGACGACACTACCAATGTCCATAGAGAAAGTCAAGTAGGAACACTAAATTATATGTCTCCAGAATCTATTCTTGATAGTGGAAAAGGGAAAAATGGAGCTTTAATGAAATGTGGTAAAGTAAGTGTACATTCGTCGTACTTCCTCCGAAATCCAAATCATTCTCAACATTTATTTTCTTTTTTAATCTCAAAAGCCTTCCGATGTATGGAGTCTTGGTTGCATCTTGTACCAAATGTGTTATTCTAAGACACCATTTGCTGAGCTCCAGATGTTTCCAAAACTTCAAGCCATAGTAAATCCCAATCACGAAATCGAATACCCTGAAACTATTGATCCTGCAGCGATTGATGCCATGAAATTATGTTTAAGAAGAAAACCTGAAGAAAGAGCACCAATAGTAGGAAAAAATGGTTTGTTGAACGAACATTGGTTTCTCAATTCTAGTACTTTCAGATTAAATGACAATTGCAGGCAAAATGAGGGATAGTTCAATTTAATTGTCGAAATGATGACCTTAAGATGATATAGGTAGTAAAGTTTTTATTTGAACGTTATAGTTTCTTTTAATAAAATTATCTACCCTTATCTCTTATGTTTTAGCGATCCCTCGATATCATCAAAGAGAGCATAACATCTTGATATTTCATCAGGATTAGCCGTTATGGAACTTTCAAGCTCCGACTTGTAGTTGTCTATTTCCTTCAGAATATTTCCCGCATAGCGCGCTAATAATAAACTCGGGGATTCACGCATGGATGCCGTCGACTCAGTTTCGGAGGCACTTGCAACCAACCATAAATTTAGGATCTCGGCGATAGCAAAGAGCACTTCCACTTTCAGATTAGAATCTGATTTATCACCCTGACCAAAGTACATAGTATGATAAGAATCGAGCATTGAAGGAAATGGTGCCCCACTTTCGATCAATATCTCAACTGACCACAGATTACTTTTGATTCCAGTGCTTTCGGCATAAACTTGCCTCAGTCCTTCTAAACATTCAGCTATGAATTGCGAGGGAAAAATTGAGTCCATGCTTTTACCAAGTAACTCTCTGCCAAGACCGACAATCCTTGCTTTAAGATTTACAATCCATTCCCCATCTTCAAACGTCATTAACGTCTCACCATTTTCTTTCATAATCGGTGCATTCGAAAGTATAACCGACTCTTGCTCAAGCATACTATCTTTCCGCAACCCCGAGAGAAAGTTTTGGACAGTTTCACTTGTAGTTCTACAAGGAAGTAACTCTTCGCAAATAATTGATCTCCACAACTTTGTAATCGTCGCCGAGTCATCATAGTTGCAAGTTTGTAGAACCGCAAGGCATATATCGTATAAATTAAGAGGCGCAGCATATTCATTGTAAATCTTGGAAACATCCAGGAGAGATGTCTTAAGCTCAGATATTTTCATTTCGTCAACATTTCGCGCATTGCATGATGACATAATAACAGACAACACTCGGGTCTGAATTTTTGCTACATCGATAAGTTCACCGACTTCTGAAATGATCTGGTTCAATTTATCGATGGATGGTGAATTTCCATAGTTGAATGTTAACGTATGTTCCGGACTCAAGGTAGCAGAAGTGATAGCGTGTTGTAGCACAGTCGTTTCACTCCTTATTTCACGAATTGCCATAGAGTAAGAACCCAAAGATTTTGTAAGGCATTCTACACGTTCTTCAAGAGAGATTTTTTCTCCTGCCGCTGTGGCACGACTCAATATTACTTCACCAGCCATCCAATGAATATTGTGAAAAGTATAGTATCTCCATAAGAGCTGATGGGGATCATCAGTTTTTTTAAACCAGTTTTCTAAAGATGTACTGTCAAGGCGTAATAAAGTATCAACGTTGCCCGATGTCAATAAGTATGAGTACAATCCATGCAAAAATAGTACATCAGTTGACGACATTGAAATGGAAATAATCTGATCGGCAAGAGTACTATCATGTGGATGCCGAGTACCTGATTCCAATAGTTTCCCTATATGATAGTAAAGCAACGCATAGCAAGTACGTTTGACAAAAATATTGTCTTCATTTGAATCCATATATTTAATCTTTCCATCACGCATATCGCTGAGTGAGTTAGCATAATCGATTTGATGGCATTGTGAATGATAAAGATTCTTTTCCCACGGCAGTATGTTTGTCGAGATCAACTCATCATTTGAAGTAAAGCGAGATGACGCGTAGTTTTGTTTGCTGTCAAAATTTTTAGCACAATTAAAACACATGTCCACTAATCCACTGATATCGTTTATTTCGATCAGGACGTACGTTGCCCTAGCGAGAGGAGTGTCATTCTCGATAGCACACGTTGCTAACGTTTCGTATGCGTAGTAAGCATTTTGCGAATCGTCGAAAATCCCTTTTGTCTCTTGACTAGATACTTGTCCTATAATATAGGATGGACTGTGCCAATACTTTGAGGCTTCACGCAAATAATTTGACGCTGCCGCTATGTACTCAGTTTGCTTTGATACCGATGAACTAGAATACGCAGCCTCAGCATTACGAAATCCCATAAAAGTCAATCGCGATGCGATAGAGAAGAAAAGGTAGCATTCTTGCGATAAAAGTGAACATAAATTATCCGTCTCAACTGTGAACACGTTTCCATGGTTTGGGTTGCCTGCCGTAGTAGCGTGGCTACTAAAGAGTTTTGTTAGCATAGCTTCAATCCTATCTTGGGCACCCCTGGCTGTAACCAACTGTGAGAACGTAAGCCCTGTGAATAGTAAGGAAGAGGTTAGTTAGGGAGAGAAAACAATTGATTCATTGGCACAAGTATGTCATAACCTACCATGAATATAACCAAATTCGACTTCAGGAAGAGTAGGGGAAAGATGGGCGCGGTAGATAAGATCAAGCAGAGAGAGTAACTGTACAGTTCTTGAGACTAGCCTGTAGAGTGCATGGATACTTCGTTCTTCTCTCAAGCACGCAGCTGCTGTTAATTCCCTTTCGTTTAGCACCATGGGGATAGAATCATGTCTAAGCCTTGATTGGATTTGATATTGCAGTGCTTGCGTTATGTAATTTCCATGAGGCAACTCTCGTTCTGCCGTTGCATCGGCCATTAGAGACTTGTTTGCACTCAGACCTGGAATATTCTTTACTGCGGGTTCAAATACTTCGCTGATGAGTTTCTGCAAAGATGCAAGTGGACTCCTCAAGTCATTCAATGATTTCTGATTTAGTAAAAGTTCAACTTTTGTCGGTAATTGCTCAGATGTATGGCTACTTTTGTGGCGCACGATTCTACCTTCGGTTACAATAACTGCAGGCTTACACCAAATAGGACGAAGAAGTCTTGATGCCAACGAGAGGAGACCATTGTGCAAATGCGAAGCGAGAAAGGAATATCCTTCAATATCAGAACCATCATTCATAGGTTGAGAAAATCGTTGAATATCCATTCCAATGGATGGTATTGACGCGTCTCCATATGCTTGACTGGAACGAACGAAACAAGGTCTACAAGCGTAACCCAAGGCAGCTTGAATAGCCTTCCTAACAATTACATTATTGGTGTTGGGGCTAATGGCAATCGATAGGGACATGGCACAACTTTCTTTGTAGCCATATTTCTTGAAGAACATTTTGACACGTTCATCGCTTCCTATGCTACTAGCAGGGGAGTTCGAAAAAAGAGAATAAAGTTTATTGATCGGAGAAGACTCCACAAAATGGTATATGCCGCCGGAGTTCAGAGCCAGAACATCTTTGAGATTCGAGTCAAGTATCAAATGTTGCAAAGCCATTTCAGATAGAGGGACCGGACTCGGGTTTGTAATGGAGAAGGGTAATCTTGGGGATTCTGCAACAGCACTTTTACGTCCAATACCACCGGTACCTTTGGGAGGCAAACTAAACCCTGAGTACTCACACCCGTATCTATCTAAAATTTGGTACGCATTCATGCGCCTTTGTGACACTCCTGGTGGTACCGTAATGATGCTACTTTTGCCAGTCAATATTGCTCTCAATAATTCAGCAATACCTGTCCTCTTTGGGACAACATCTTTCATGGTGTTCTTTGAGGTATCCTTCGTAGCTTTTGATGGTGACATCTTGTTGGCAAAACGTCGAGTATGCGTTGGGGATAAAAATATCGGAGGAAGCTTGTCATTTTGTGATAATGATGAAGGAGTTGTCGATAGAAAAAAAAGTCTTAAAACAGAGTCACATTTCTGAAGAGCCAGGGGCGGAGAGTTCAGTTCCCATACATAACCTCCGGGCAAGATTGATGTTCCAATAGGTAACGAAAGAATTTCATTAACGCCATTAGGGAACGCAGCCATAGTCTGATCGGCTTGAGACCTGGACATTTCCACCATTTGGTTATGCGTATAATCTGGTGAAATAGCTAAAATCAAATCTCCAACCTCTTCCTCTCCAGCTCTATCATCACAGTCAATAGCTAGAACTGTTACTCCAGAGGTATGGCAGCCTTTAGCAATAACTCCCTTTCTATCCTTTCCATTTGCAACAGTCACATTGCTACCACCTTTACCAAAACTGTTACTAGAGATAACCTTGTTCTTCGCATTCATAGACAGTGGAGGTGGACCACGAATGTGACACAAAGTAAATCTTCTACCAGGTCTCAAAGAAGTATTAGTGTAGCTCGTGCCTGCATCCGGTAGTGCAGAGAAATAATATCTTAAACCTCCCGAAGATATGGCAACAAGAGTTATGTACCTTGACTCGGATGCAGGTACGACATGAATAGAAACAGGATGAAGGTATCCTTCCACACCAGATTTTGAGTGGGAATTTTTAGATTTCCTTGATTTACCTTGCGCTTTCTTTCTCAAAACTTCTGAATCGGCAATTTTTAATATCGCACGTGCGCCGTCCATGCCACCTACGCCAAATTGGGCTCCTGATCCACCACCAGGAAAAGTGATTGATGCTATTGAACCATCAGTCCCCATACTAGTGGGAGGGTACATTCTACCATGAGATACTGTCTCAAGATATCTTCTGACAGATTTTGTCACATTTACGGAACAAGCCAATTTGGGCGGACTAGAGCAATCACTACATCCCAGTTTACCATGAGCAACTTCTGTATATAAATCAAAAGCATGAATGTACCCTCTGGCTGTCAATGCATAAAGAGTTTTACGGTCACTGTCCAAGCATAATTCCACAATTGGACCACCAGTCAACACGGGACTTGTACCAAAAACAGCAGATGCAGCTTTCAAGACGAAACCAGGCACAAACGCTGATACAAGCGACGATGTGAAAGAAGAATGGTTTACTTTGCGACATTTACGTGGCCTCGACTCCATAGAAGAAACAGGTCCAAATACCAGAGATGAAAGAGCGCGTTTTCCACTAGTTGCGATAGTTTTCACAAGCGACCCAGAATCGGAGTATTCGTCGTAGTCATTTGCAAAATCCTCGTCATTGTAAAACATAGAGCTACCAAAAGCATCTTTCGTCGGGATATTCGCTTCATAAGACATTTCATAGAGGCATCCATCAGAACCACCCATAAAAATCCTTCCATCATCCGTTCCACAAACCGACAAGATGGGCACAGAATCCGTTGGAATTTCATAACGTGTGGGAATCAAAACGAGGTGCGAATCTTTCGATTTGGAAGCACGATGACGCGAGTTATCAGAAAGCTGATTGGCCTCCCTAGCAAGTGCGCAAATGATCGCCTCCTCAGGCGTAGTCACTACTAGACACCATTCTACAATATCCTTAAATACACCTGGAATCGTCCAAGAAAATCCAAAAGATTACGGCAATATTTTGTGCAGTGTTAGACGAATATTTTTCATAATTCAAAATAATTTGAAACTGCAGCAAAAATGCGCAGAGATCCTTACCTCGCTTTGGCTTCACAAGACCTACACTCACGACGCACTGCCCACTTGGTACCCGAAAGCATACAAAGTCTTCCTTATCGGAACCCCCACCATGAGTAAGAGAGCCATACTCCCAAAGATAAAGAGAATCGTCCACGCTGACCCATACCATATTTCCATGTGGTAAAATTCCCATGAGAGAAGAAAGTTTTGTCTCTCTTATGATATTTCTAAGATACGGCGGCAAAGGAATGGAATTTTTGAGACTTAATGTATTATGATAATGATCGGCATCGGAAATATTGCTAGTCGCAAACGATGGTCCAAACTTTGTCTGGTCATGTCCATCCAAGTTCGAACTGTCCCCGCGACCCTTTGTCTCATCATCCCAAAGGACTTTGTAAAGGTGATCACGGTTTTCCGAGGCGGGAGAAACAGATGTAATGCGCTTGTAGAGGTCAGAATCGGGTGCCGATTCATCGGCGCGTAGAGCGGCAATTACGGCATCGTGAGCTTGTTTCAAAGGATAGAAATCATTGGAGAGATAAGGGTCTAAAGTTTCGGCTCGGCCATCATTCACAGATTCAAAGGCGATATTGGAAGTAGAGGTCATGGCTGACTGAACTGTCCACGCGGCGCTTGACAACTGAGTTGAATGATATTTCTTATATGTTTATATACACAAAAATGAAGTTGGAAGTTGTAATCCGATAGTAAGAGGGGAAGGGGGGGGGCACAACAGTGTGATTTTTTGTGGTGTTGTGTGGTGTCGTCTGGTGTCGTCTGGTTTGGAAAAGAATGACACGGATGGGTTCCTGTTTGCGGTCGTTCCCACATGGGCAAAACCTTACGCACGGTAAACACAAAGCAGGGGTACTGTACACATCGTGAGTACACGGTCGTACGGTACTATTTTAGTGAGTACTGTACAGTACAGCACTTCAGTCACATCATAAGAGTGTGAAACAACAAAGAGAACAAAGGATTGATTTGTTCATTTGAAGTAAAAGTGTAGTCAGAAAAAAAAAAAGAGTACAGATAATTTCTTCCAGAGGGAGGAAGTCTTTAATTGATCTGCATTATTATCTAAAGCTTCCTGTTTCATGTCTGGAAGTTGAATCACAATGGTTGCCAATACCCATCAAACTGATAGCTTCAATGTCAACATCTTGGGCTGCATTGTTGTCTTGAAAAATGCTAATATCAAGGCTACTCAACATCCCGGTTACCATTTCGTCAGCATTTACAAAATCGTCTTCGCCATCATCGACCAACTCAAAGAAACGTCCACGTCTAGAGCTGGCGTTGGTTCTTGTTGCGCCAAAGTCATTTATTTCAAAGTTAGGTGGCAAATTTTGATGTTGGGAAATAGGCGATGATGTCACGGATGCAGTCATGTTCTCCAATGGAAATGTCTGATAGGGATCACTGCTAGGTATTATGTTGTTGATTGACATGGAGAATAGTATATTCATTATCGAGTCGTCACTTAACGGAAAGTTCAATCTACCTATCTCGTTCTGTAAAATAAGCATAATGCTACCTGAACCGCACACTTGAATTTTGTCGTTTAAATCCTCCTGGAAGTAGTGCTGACCAGGACGTAAAAGTTCAACATTGCGAATGAATCTCCTATGAGATTGAATTAATCTTGGATCCAATAGCTGTAAGTCATCCAAAGAGGGGGTTGTTGCAAGATCCCTAAATGCGTGAATTGGAAGAAATACTGCAAACGAAAGAGGAACCCCCTTTCCGTCTACTGCTTCCAAAATATTCAGAATTCTCCCGACAAAAAATGAAGCAGTAGTACTATCGCACGAGGGCAAGACTGCCACCGAACCTCCTTTTTGAGTAAGAAGGATCTCGACAGGATTATTTTGTTCCACGAAAGGTCTGAAGCCACCAAATAATGTATCAACATCGGGAAAAATCCCACAAAAATTATTGGCTGAAAACACGAAGAACGGGTCTGTCCACAATTCCAGAGATACTTTCAATTCTGCACCTAGTACAGAGAGCGTCGTGGTCGGAAGGTGGCAGTTCAGACTTGTTCCCGAGAGAATCATTCTTAGAGTATCGTATCGCTTCACTAACCCAAACACTGACCCTAAAAACGATTGAACTGGCCCCGTGTAGCGACTTCTTAGCTTTTGGAATGTGTCAGCCAGAACGCAGATCTTCGACCGGCCGTTCCAATCAATAATAATCTCACGCTGTCCACTGCTATTGACAGTCTCACTTGCTGTAATGTTGAGTGCGATATCAGAAACGTTGCTACGCAAGGATTCAATACAGTTATTACGGTACCCAACGACTTCTCTTGCTGATGATTCACAAAGTTCTGCCAAGAATGACCCCGTTTCTTTCAAAACCTCCATGTTTGTACTATTAGAAACCCTTCGACTTTCAGAAATCATTTGTCGTTGCATGAAGGTAATAAGAGCGTTTTTATCTGTCCAACTAGGAACGACTGGGTCCAAAAATGGCATCGAATCGTATGAAGCCCGAACAATCCATTTGTATATAATGGATCGCACTATACCAACATCAATTAATGCACTAGAATGATAGGCCGCGGAAAATTTGCGTAAAAGCTCGGCAACTTTTTCATGACGTACAAGAGTAACAGGTACGGGCTCCACTAACTGCGTCAAAGTAGGAACATACTTCATAACACCTGAGACGCCCTCAGTGCCTATCAAGACTTGGTCAATATCTGAACCTTTAATACCAGCACCACTTCCTAAGTTATCAAAATGGTTTCCAGTCGATGGACCTCTTCTCGCTCCAGAACGATCCTTGGATGGAGTTGAAGTTCCAACACTGTTTGATGACACGTTGATTTCTTTGTGATCATAAACTTTTCGGTTCTCTGGATGATCTTTTTTGGAATCCTCCTTTTCATCAGATTTCTCAAAGTTACCTTTTGGAATGGTCTTGCTTTGTACAGCACGCTTTTGGTTGTCATGTCGATTTCGAATGGTCATGTCCTTTGATCGCTTTTCCCCAACAACCTTCTGCTTTTCCCGTTTTTCCTGCAAGCGCCTCTCATCTTCACGTCGTTTTCTCTCCTTTTCTTCTTTTTCCTTTTGTCGCGCTGCAGCTTTTTTCTGCCGCTCAATAGCTTCTTTCATTTCGCGCTCTCTAATCTCTTTAGCTTTAGCTTCACGAGCTTTCTTCTCTTCTTCTTCTTTTATGCGTCTTTCCTCGGCCTCTCTTTCTTCTTTCTCGCGTCTTAGCTTCTCTTGCTCAAGCTTTTGTTGCCGTTCTCGTTCCTTCTTCTTTTTCTTCTTGTTCCTCTTGGAAGTCGCTGCTGCTTCTTCTTTTTGCGCTTTAGCATCTTCTTGCTCCAACTCAAGCAGCAGAGCTTCAGCAGCGGCCTTGGCCTTTTCTTCAGCGGTCATACACTTCTTCTCTTTCTTTTTCTTCTTGCTTAACGAAGAGTTAGAGCCGGATAATGTAGACCCGTCTCCACTATCATGCAGTGGTGATCGCGACATATCGTCTAAATCATCCTGATCACTGTCGTCGTTGTAGTTAGCATACTTCCCTTCGTCTTTCTGTTGCTTGATGCGAAGATTTATAAGTAATCGAGCTCTCTGTACTTTTTTTCTGTCACGCGAACAGCGAGGGATACTTGCTTTGTATTCCGTTACCATTTCAACAGCTGTATCTATCAAATTCTGTTCAACCAATATCGACAGGGCAGTATCACCTTTTTTTGTTGTAACAGTGTGGTCCGCACCGTATCTCAACAACAGCTGAACAGTATTCGGAAGTCCTTTTGTGGCAGCCTGCAATAAAGCACTCAATGTTGGGTCTTCTTCTTCTGTTGGAGCTCCATGATCAAGTAGCAATTTAACAACTTCGTCGTGTCCTTTATAGGCTGCAATACTTAGAGGTGACCACCCAGTATCGGTGCATCTACAAGGATCTGCACCGGCATCGAGTAGAGCTTTAACAGTAGCTGCCTGTCCATGATTTGCAGCAGTCAGCAACGGAGTTTCTCTCCATTTGTTTAGTGCATGAACATCAGCACCGCCAGTGAGAAGTTGCTTGACCGCAGATAGATGTCCATCTTTA
Organism: Chaetoceros muelleri; assembly: GCA_019693545.1. NCBI lineage: Eukaryota > Bacillariophyta > Thalassiosirophyceae > Chaetocerotales > Chaetocerotaceae > Chaetoceros > Chaetoceros muelleri. The sequence continues at coordinate 10,327 of JAAMXU010006784.1, read as the reverse complement.
TTGCCAGCACATGCCTTGTGAAGAGGAGTGCTCAAGTCTTCTATCACTCTACAATTTACTGGGGCTCCAGCATTCAGGAGCAATCCTACTATATCATCATATCCCTTTTGAGTACACAAGTTCGTTAGAATAATCCTAGATGATGTTGAAGAAGAGATATAGTTTATCGAAACGTACCTTGTGAGCAGCAAATGTCAATGCACTCCAACCTGCTTCACTACACATGCTGGGATCAGCACCACTGTCTAACAAGGCTTCTACAGCCGCCAAGTGCCCATTATTCGCAGCAATGAGCAGCGGAGTCTCACGCCACTTGTTACACGCGTTGCCATCTGCGCCATGCCTCAAGAGAAGATTTAATACCTCCAAAGTTCTCTCACTAGCGCTTGAGGAGCATGCCGTGTGCAAAGGTGTATATAAATCATCCTTAAACTGACAATTCACACTCGCCCCTTGAGCGAGACAAACTTCGACAGCATCTGCATTCCCTTCTTCCACAGCACATTTAAGATACAATTCCGCATCTTCAGCGTCAATACTGATCGAAGAAGATTTTACAGTGACACTTGCCCTGACGGTAAGTGAATCATTCTGTATATATCCATCCTGTTGGATTCTATCGGAAGTGATAAACTGCGACCACCCCCAGTCAATCGCTTTCGGACAAAGTTTGAAAGTTTTATCAGGATTCCTCTTGGCATAGCCCAAGTTTGCATCATGAGGATGTTCCAATGTGAGCACGTAACTAACTGCTTTCTTCCAGCCAAACGGTAAATCATCTGCATCTGCAACTTGAAGAAACAAGCTGAGATGGTGATTGCTAGCTCTCCCATTACCATTCACATAGACAATTAACCTCCACCTATTTCCAAAGTTATCAATAGTGATGTTGGAATATTCGGCTTTCTTACATCCAGATTCTCTCTTTGATGAGTAATTTTCTATGGTGTGTGTAAATTCACACGTCGACTGCATATTTTGAGGGGACCAAGGGATGTTGCCATATGGATCATCTATGACGTCATCTGGTACAGCATGATCTTGTCCAAGGTCCTCTTCCTGATTCATCTGAAGTGGGGGTGTCCCAGATGGTGAAATCATTGGCAATAAAGCAGGATTAGCGTCATTATCGTGGATAACATCATCTTCATTCGAAGTGTTTGGAAAATGTGATTGTGACGGCAAAAGACTTTCATTCATCTCCAACCGCTGTCGGTGTTGTTGTTGTTGTTGTTGCTGCTGCTGCGGTCGTCCATTATCCTTTTGGTAGATGCAGTTGTTTATCGCGTCCAAACTTTGAGAATGACTGCTGATTGCAAAACATGACTCCAAAGATGAGCCATTATTCCTACGAGAGCCTGCATCCGGAGTTCCTGGAGTCACCCGAATCCCCGCCATATCACTCTGAGCGTGTGGGCTGTCATTGGCTGTGACGTCTTGCACCTCTCCAGATGCGCAATGAACTCTGACTCTCAGCGAATTACCAGTCGATGCAGATTCCGCACTACGTTTACTAATGTCGGATTCTGTTTCCGATGATAACAATGTCGATTCTTCCGGAGGCACGGTGCGGCTTTCATTCTGTTCGGACTGCTGCGATTCTTCTTCGTATGGGCCTTGTTGCGCTCCTTTGCGCCAACGCATATTTTTCAATGTTTTTTGATTTCAATTCACCAAAAGGAACGTGTCTAGGTGTGCCACACCTAATGAATATTTTCGCTGGCAATTGCAGTAGAGCGCTAATTTTCCGCCAAGATACGTTCTGGTTGTTATCTATTGGATAGAGACAGAAGGAAAAGAAAAAAAAAAACAGAAAGGCACAGTATTAGCAAATGAACCAATTACGACATCCTTTTCCGATTGTAATAAAATTCAAAATGATAAAAGACCCGCACGACGAATGTCACAGCATCAGAAAAGCAACAAGCATACACACACACACAAGCGAGAGCATAAGAGGAATTCATGATCGCGTTACAACAGCACCAAATAATAAGAAAATCCAAAAAAGTAGTCTCGGATGCGCGCGACTCCTTGACACAGCAACATTATACACTCGTCCATCCACCCTTCTATCCATCTTCCATCCATCAACCAGACAAACAAGTACATGAAGGAAGAAAGGCATCGAATGGGCGATCAAGTGAACGAGACAAAGAGGTGGAGTGAGTGACCACTCACTACATCCGCTACTAGAAGACAAGACCGAAAATCAATCGATTACGTAAATATCGTAACCTCGGTTTCAAATTATCTTCAAAATTTCAATACAAATGAATTGCTCGCGATGTCGACAAACGATGAAAGCAGCGCTTCCTCCACCATTGAGTCTTGCTACAGTACGACGCTGCTAGTGGCGAGTCAGAAACTTACGCGGCGTTAGGGTTTTTATTCTACTACACTGTGAAGTAGTGATTGATAAAAATATTTCTACCAGTACAAGAAGTTATACACTTGCTTTAATTTCTTTTGTTGCTGAAATTGTATCTTTTAGAAATATCAATTTATTTCTTTGTCGAATGATTATAATCAGCACCAAAGGCCTACAGTGCTGGTTGTCTTTCACTCTTCTCTATTTATTAATAGAGGGGAGGTGTATGTTTTGTAGTACTTGTAGCAGTGTTATTAAGTTTGACGAATTTTCAGTTTTCGTGTGCCTGCTTTGGCTCTATCTGCTCTGCTGGTTATCCCGTGGTGAGGAGGAGGTACACTACACTGTACACTACCGTACAATAATCACTGCGGGAGCGGTTGCTGTTTGTCAGTGCTTAGCTGGTCAGTTACCAGTACAGTAGTGTAGTATTTAGTATTACTGTATTACCAGAGTTTGTTTTACGGTACCGTAGCTCACTATTTTACTACATACCGTACTATCACTTGTACACCCGACCCCACAGTAATCAACACTACTGATACTTTCTACGAACGTAGGTTCATCGTAAGATGATCGTACAGTAACAAATTAGTACAGTACGTTAGTAGTAAGTAGTGGTGGCAATCTACACTACTACACAGTTCAGTCTACTTGCAGTGTACTTCTGATCGAGAGTGTACGTCGTAATAGCCTTTTCCTTGCCCCCCCAAGGATAAGACGCCGTGGGCGCGTCGGTTGAGACTTCTCTTGCTGCTTGGCAGTACCCTACCTGGTACCTGGTACCAGCACTGAAGTGAAGGTATTTCAAGGTCCAAAGGCTTGGGTCCAACAAGAGATACCGGTGGTATCTGTCTTCTGAATTGTTTATTTCTCTCTCTTTCTCTCTCCCTCTCTCAAATTTTATATCAATTGCACGTTTTCCTTCATTACCTTCAAGTGGGACTTGAACATAAAGTAAGTAAGTACTGTAATTAGTTAGCAAGCAAAGCGTTGTTGATCGATAAACTGCCAGAGGGACCCTTATTCACCCCCGGCCAGGGTAGGAACATGTACCGGTGGGTCTGTACATTACAGGTATCAATCATACCAGCAGTGCACTACCACATTATCCAATAGTCCTGTACTAATACATATATAATAGATTCACGGAAGCTCAACTCTTGTTCGACTGTTTTCTCACGACTCACGACTCCACCATTCCCCCAGAAAAAAACAACCACGACACTACTTGCTGCACTGTACGTGATCGCCCCCCTTATTCTTCCTTCCTGGTCATTATCATTTCTGCTTTCATCATGAATGATCGTCTAGCAGACCTGGGAGAATCTCTACCATCTTGGGCTGTTGATGATCAAGGTGATGTTGAAACTGGCTTTACTGAGAATGTATCTTCTCCTCTTCCTTCTTCTACTTCCAACGTCCCTTCGACAGCTGCGTGGGCTTCCGAGTCGGATGATTTCGATTTCAAACCCACAACGGTAGAAGAGGACATTAAAGAAGCCGAAAAACAGGGCTACATGGATAGTTTCTTTCGCGATGTGGAGAGTATCAAAACTAGCATTGACAGTATTCAAAAGGCGACGAGGAGGATTGGGGAAATCAATGAGGAAACTATATTGAGTACGTCGGAATCGAAGGAGAAGCAACTGAGTGAGGAGGTCCGTCCTCTCATTGATGAAACCAATAAAGTGGCGAAAAAGACCAAGACATTGTTAAGTGTTCTCAAGGAAGAGAATAAAAAATTGGAAAAGGAGAAAAAGATCAAAAACAGTGACATGAGAGTCAGAGAGAATCTATGCAATACTCTCACGAGAAAGTTCATTGATGAAATGAAGCTTTATCAGAGCGCACAGCAAAAATTTAAAACGGATATTAAGAAAAAGGCGGAGCGGCAAATATTGAATGTGAAAGAGGATGCCACACCTGAAGAGATTGATGAAATTATGAGGAGTGAAGCAGGTAGAGAGGGTTTGTTCCAGCAGCAGATTCTAGCGGGTGGAGTCAATGATAGCATCAAACAAGCGTTCACAAAAGTTTCAACCAAGTACCAAGACGTTGTGTTGCTGGAACAGAGTGTTGCGGAGTTGCATCAAATGTTCTTGGACTTTGCTTTATTGACAGAGCAACAGGGGGAACTGATAGACCAGATTGAATACAATGTAAAGAGTGCAGCAGATTATGTCGAGGATGCCAATGTAAATGTTTATCATGCCATCGAGTACTCCAAGAGTATCAGGAAGAAACAGTGCTGTATTATTGTCCTCGTTGTGGTGATTACGCTGATCATTCTCTTTTCACTTGGCGTTCTTCCTTGAGATGGCTCACTACAAAGACATGAGGAAGATGAAGTACATATATAGAATGGATGATACTCATCAATGTATGCACGTATGCATGCATGTATTGCTGACAAGAAAAGTACGGTATTACGTTTGTTCGCACAGTATGGTACTGTAGTACAATGTAAGGTTCAAGTGTGTTGTTTTATATTGTTTTTTCTTTTTTTTTTCTTGGAAACAATTTTTTGTAAACACCACACGTGTTTGTTTGTTTGGATGGATGGATGGATGTTTATAAAATCTATAGAACTAAACATGTTATATAATAGTACGTTGTATCTGGCGTCCCTTGTGTCTGTTTGTACTTTGGCCATGGAAAAAAGGACCATGGACCAAGATGATGTAACAAAACACTTGTCATGTATATCTAAACTACCTGCGACTTGATCTTTGCAAACGACTGCATTGAACTTTCACAAGTTTCTTGGTGTTCAGCAATGTCATCAACACCACCATTAATGTCATGCCCACGATCCATAATGAGTTCCTCACAAGATACATTGGAATGTCCCCAATAGTCGGCAGCATCCAATGCTACAATGGCACTCTCCCGAATGACATCGTCTTTGTCATTCAAAAATGATTTAAGAATTGCCTCAACATCATCCCACCTTCCTTCTATAGCACCCAAAGCCTCTGCACTTTCATGCCGGACCATGGGATGCTCATCTGTTCTCCTCAAACTTTCTGCTAAAGCCTCCACCGAATCATCATGCTGCATTTGTCCCAACACATATGCAACTTCATGACGAAATAGAGCACTACTTTTATCTTCTAATAGTGCTCTCCCAAGTTCCAACACAGATTCAGACCCACCCCTATTTCTCAAGGAAAACATGGCACGATAACGTTCAAAGAGTGGCAAAGATTCATCTCTTAATATCTGTCCAATATCCCCTGTTGACATGTTTGCATGTTTGGGATGTGGTGGAGCAGGATCCACAGAAGAATAAGGACTCAGCATACAAGCACAGACCATGGGTTGATTCTCCACATCCTTCTCTTGCCCTCCATTAATTTTCCACCGCATATAATCAATGGCCAAACGACAAGTTTCCCCAATTTCAGGTGTATCAGGATTTAAAGCAATCGCATTGTCTAAACTCGGTATAGAATTTTCATCCCCAATGGCTCCTAGAGCTTCACCACATTCATGTCTCACCATGATACAATCAGAAGTGTCAAGCAATACTTTTTCAATGCAGGGACAGCATCGTTTATCTCTGAGCTGCCCCATCACATATGCAAATTCATGCCTTAAAAGGGAACCGTGTCTTCTATCCATTAATCCCTCGCTGAGTGTCTTGATGACAATTTCATCAATTGCAACATCATTAACATCATCTACATGATTCTTTATGAAATTTTCGTAGGCCTGTCGAAGGAAATAAGCAGCTCTCATTCTCATACCGATTGGATTAGAGGGTGATACTATTGCCTCTTGAAGTTTGTCCAACGGCGGCGATTCAAACATGATTATTTCCCAATGTTTTGTTTTCTCTACAAATAGGTGAACGATATCACTGGACCTTTTCGAGTGGGGTTGTTTTGATGTTCAAACCAAATTAATGTCTAAACAGAGTACAAAAACATAATGTGGTTTTCAAAACACATCAGCACACTCGATAAAGAAAAAGAGAGAGAGAAGGAGAGAGAGAGAAATGATGATGACGATGAAAGAGAATGGATGGTCTACAGTACATATTTTTTGTAGTACATGTACACTGTTGGCTGTACGAAAAGTACTGAACTGTACGTAGTAGTAGTTAGTACCTCCTACTACTACTACGGGTACACTTTACCTACAGTACAGTACTACAGTACTAACAGGAGTTATTAGACAGACACAAATCTAAAAGGACAACACAACATACATAACACACATGGCAATCACCACAATCGGTAGTCAAGTCAATCACCCAATCTATCTAGCCATCTATCAATTTATCAATCAAACCTAAAGTACTGTAACCAGCCAACCTACTCCAGTTTCACATCCATCATGACATTGAAGAAAAAGTCTCACACAGGCGGAGGAATGAAAGGTTTCTTTTCGAGGGCGTCCAAGTCGTTCCTGACAGGTGGACTTTTTGCCAAAGATACATCGTTCTGGGCTGCCGAAAAATTATGTAAAGTTGGGTTTATGGTGGCTACCGTTTCTATAGTTGTTTTGATGCCCTTGGTGTTTGAAATTGCCAGAGAAGGACAGGTGCGTTTTTATATTTATATATGTTTCTTTTTGTTCCGGTATACTAGTACTGACAAAGCCATCAAATTGTCTCATAATGTAAACTATCATTTTCCTTGACGGGTGTGTGTGTGTGTGTGTGTGCCTATAAAAATGGTGTGTATATTATTCTGTGTAAATAATGATGATGTGCATGTACCAAATCAAAGATGATCGAATCGGAAAGACTTCAAGTGAAAGAGTTGCGAGCTGAAGGGTTTTCGGATCGACAGTTGCAGGAAATGGGATACCTTTCGGCTTCTATAGATAGAGCACCGGCAGTTGCGATGCAAAAATAGAAAACGGTGCATCCTACTGCACTACAGGCGGAGTACTATGATTCTATTTAAAAACAAAATGTATAACTCAAGTTGTAGATTAGGAGTATTATTTAGACAAAGTACAATACCTGCCATCTTCTTGCTTGTAATCTTTATCATTCAATAATGATATATTGTTCATGTTCACGCTGTACAAACAACCAACGTGGACTGCATTGCCCATCAATACGGTATCTTTGTATTTTCACACGACGAAATCAAATATCACACTGCCATTTTCATTTTAATCGTCTTGTGAGGCTTGTACCCAATTATTTCGAAATCACTGTACTCAAAGTCATCAATGTTTTTCTTTGTAGGGTTGATCTTGATCTTTGGAAAGGCTCGAGGTGGACGGTCTAGTTGTTCCTTCAAGGCATCGACGTGATTCATGTACACATGACAGTCCCCAATGGTATGGACGAATTCCCCTGGCTTCCTACCTGTGACTTGTGCCATCATGTGAGTAAGAAGGGCATAGGATGCAATATTAAAAGGGACACCGAGTCCCATATCAGCACTTCTTTGATACATTTGACAAGATAGTTCATTTTTGTTTGTATCGACATAAAACTGACAGAACATATGACAAGGTGGCAATGCCATGGCATTTAAATCCGCTGGATTCCATGCAGACATTATAATACGTCGATCTTCAGGATTGTTCTTGATCTTTTCAATGCATTCGGCCAATTGGTCCACTCCCTGACCGGTATAATCCGTATGCATATCCTTGTATTCTGCACCAAAATGTCTCCATTGAAACCCATAGACAGGTCCCAAATCTCCAACTTCACGATGACCTAGCCCGCGGTTGTCCAAAAATTCCCTGGAACCATTTCCATCCCAAATATGGATATCCTTGGCTGCCAAATCGTTGGCGTTGGTGTTTCCCTTGTGCGTGAAATTGGTGTGGGTGGGTAAATATTTGGTAAGTTTACACACAAACGCTTTGTGTACATCAACATTCTACACATACAACCAGAAAATTATTCATCCACCAACAAAACACAAACAAACAAAAACACACCTGAATGAACCACAAGAGTTCTTCCGCAACTCCTCTCCAAAACGTTCGTTTCGTAGTCAATAATGGCAAAGTCCCATCTCTCAAGGAAAATCTCATTTGTGCTCCAAACTTGGAAAGAGTTCCAGTTCCAGTCCTATCTCCACGTCGAATTCCATTGTCAATAATGTCTCTGCACAATGCCAAGTATTGCATTTCCTCCGGATTGACATGAGGTCCTTCTTGAATGACTTCCTTTTTTGCAATCTCTGAAGTCTCCTGACTGTCGTTGTTTAATTTTTGTTTCTTGGAAGATTTCCTCCTGTATTCCAAAAATTGATACTTGACATGAGTCTTTTCATCTACATTTATCAATGTCTTGGCCCTTGCATCGGTATCCTCTCCCATTTTCTTTTCTTCTTCTTCTTCCCTCCTTTGTTCGCCTGGTTGTATTATTTCTTGTCCAGGAAAGGGATGACATTCCCACTCCTCGGCATCCAGAATGGGAAACCAAGTATCAAATTTCGTGTCGGATGGTAGATTACTAACTTCCGTATATACAACTCTATTGACTAAACCAGATTCAATAGATTCTTTGTAAATCTCTCCACCGCCAATGACAAATATATTTCCAATACGATCAAGTTTTTTCAGTTTCTCAATGGCTTCCTCGAGAGAAGTACAAAACAAAACATTGTCATTCCGACCTTGAGCGGAGGGACACATTGTCGTCGTGGAACGAGAAAGAATCACATTGGTACGATTGTCCAAGGGTCGGAATTTCGGAGGTATCGATTCCCAGGTTTTGCGCCCCATAATCACGGCATTGATCAAATCTGGGCGCGGAGGAGTCGAGGTGAGGCGCTTGAAATGCGCCATGTCTCCGGGCAGACGCCAGACCTATTTGGAAAATCAAATGAGATGAAACAAAATGAAACGACATCGATGAAATAAGGTCCACCAAGGGAAGCAATGACGTGCGTGATGATGAGCACTTACCAAATCTCCTCCGGCACCAATGCCCCGCGATGCTGCTGCCGCCGCGACAACAGCGGCAATGTCAGACATGAATGCTACAGGAATCCTCACTTTGACGTACTGTACTCTGCAAAAGAAGCCGGCGACAGATGTTAATGAATTAATTGGATCTGTCTGTCAGATGATGAATGACAGCAGTGAGTAAGGAGTAATGTGTAATAAATAATGAATGTCTTCACTCCGCAGTCCGCAGTGTACATTACGTTACTGGCTGTACGTAGATCAGGCGCCGCCGGTGGTTTGCCCGCCAGATAGAGGTGCTGGCTCCCTCTACTATCTATCTACTCTGGCTGGGCCACCGTACTGTACTACATAAAAAATCATGCAGCACACGGGGGGTATCGTACAGTCAGCAGCGCGGGGGTCAGCGGCGGTCTATTTTTTTTATGTTGGTTTCATTTTTTCTTTTTGGGGGCGTCGGTCGCCGGATCATATCATCACTCTCTGGATGATTTCATTCGTCCTTTGAGCAACCCGCCCCATCAAGGCTACTCTGAATACTCGCAGATTATGTAGTACGGTACCTTGTGTGCCTGGCATGGGGGGATTGGTGTTGCCAAAATCACAGGTGGTAAAGAAGGAAAGAGATCTTTATTGCAAGGAATGTTGTCCTCGTGTGAGACGAGCGGCCGTGATCGCTCGTGTTGAAATATCATAGGGGACTGCACGCGTCTACAATAATGAACAGCTCATGATCATGATGGACTCGAAAGTAAGGAAATCGAAGCAATGTGGAGATGCAGTGATCATTCGCTATCAAGCCCCCAAGGGGAGCACCGCACCCACGAGGAATTTGCAGGCAATCTAAATGGCAAGAATAGTCAAGGAGTCAAAATGCCATGGACAGAAAAAACACGAACAAGAAAATGAACAAACTCTACAATGAAAAAAAGAAAGACACGCCGACCCCAACAATAAATAGTGGTTTTAAATAATAAGAGATAAAGACTGAGTCGCCAACGTTGGAAATTGAAAAAAAGACACTTCTGCGCAACAATCAACCTTCTTCCAGTCCTCGCATCC
>JAAMXU010006733.1:0-21658 GCA_019693545.1 Chaetoceros muelleri | reverse complement strand
CCGCTAAATAGGGTAAAACTACCTACACATACTTACTGTCGTAGAGCATCTATGTCAGAGAGGTTTGCATTCCCCAATGCTGAAATGGACCTTTATGAGAAGCAAGCACTCATCAAAGCCATGAAGGAGCATGGGAATATAGTTTCCAAGATGAACAGTAACAAAACTTCCATGTCGTACCGTATGCCTACATCATGTCAAAGATGAGTACTGAGAGCATTGATGAGAACAAGAGGTAGCACTGCAACTAGGAGACAGTACATGATACAGTCAATCCCCTTGATCTACTATGGAAGATTGTGAAGGAGATTCACATGATCTCTACCAAGTCCAAGTCTGTAAGAGTGGTAAAGCGCAAGTCATGCGAGGAATACTACACGCATGTAGTAAGCAAGGAGCACCATTTGAGATGCTGGTTGATTTCAAGGCATATTTCAATACAAGTTATGATGCATAAGAGCAGCAAAACAACCTTGATAAGGATGATGAAGACATTGCAATGGGTTTCCTGGAGAGCCTTTGGATAAGACAAGATATGGCAACTTTGTGTGGTGTGACATTCTGAATGGCATCTCAAAGGGTGTTACGACCAAGCCGGCAAACATGAACAAAGTCTATGCGCTGGCAAATACGAGAGTGATTATGAAGAGAGGTAACAACTACAATGTGAAGGACTGCAACAAGCCCACATTAACTACTGAGGAGCTCTGGGTCTGATGCCAGGATGGTGACAGTGGATCTGCCGAAGGGACTCTTAGCTTTGAGAGGATCATTCCCAAGAGTGGAGATAAATCCAGCCGCCGGGGCAGGAGATCATGAGGAGATCCAATTGGAAAAAGATGCCAATGCCAGACGTGGCGATAATGAAAATGAATGAGTTTTCCGGGGAAAATCAGGTGCAAGTTATTGAGACATCTTGTAGGGGGGTGCAAAAGAAACCGAAATGAAATGCCAATGAAGAGATTGTGAGAGCCAGCAATACGGTGACCCCAGGTGACCCAGAGAGAGTGACCATTACCCCACAGGAGGCCAAAATTGAAGCACAAGAGAGTGCAGAGCTGATGGATGTCACGAATCAACCAGAGCCAGTGTTGATATACAGTTGCCATTGTTATACTTGTGTTCGAGGCTGCAATCACCAACAATAGATGATGACTTGAAATTGAGGAGGGTTTTGGTTTATCTGAAGCTGACCAAGAGTAAGAAAAGGCTGATTTGATTGGGCAATAGAATAAAGAATTTTGTGCTTGAATTTTTCATTGATGCATCATTTGCCACTCGCCTAGACAGAATAGGCAATAACGTGTTGATTATTGTTATATGAATGGGGTTGGTGATTGTGAGTTTTAGTAAGAAGCAAAATATAGCCATGAATGATTCAACAGAGTCAAAGATGGCTGCATTCTCTGATATGTTAGTGAAGGTTGAATGGTGGGTGATGAATTTTTGAAGCTGTTTGGACTCTAGAAGTGGAGAAACCCATAGTGTACCAGGACAATAAATCAGCCATTACTTTGATCACAAAAGGTGAAAGTGGCACTGCAAGAACAAGACATTTACAGCTAGGAGAGCAATATTTCATGAAGGGATAATGGAAAGAAAATTTCTGAAGCTCATGTGTTTTGCGAATGGCGCAAATGATTGTGGGTGTATTAATGAAACCACTAGGAGGGCAATAGTTCTACACATTATGATACTAAGGTTTTCTTCTTTTGATATCTTTTTTATTAGCTACAAAGATGGTCCGTTGGATGTCAAGTACTAATCTTTTTTTAATCAACAACTTAACTTATATTCTAATCATCGCTATTAATTGAACTCTGTTCAATTATCTTTTGTTCTTTTTAATCCATTCTTTTTTCCCCTTTTCCACAACCGAGAGAGTCGACCATGGCAGATGCTGGCCATTAGTAGTACTATGCATGAGGAGAAGGGTATTGGGTAATTTACTCATGCTCCGATTACCAAGTTGCCAATTTGCTATGGTACCAAGGACCCTGGATTGTTTTAATACAGGAGCACATCGTAAGGTGCCATGGCCCCATCATACCGGTAGCCCTGGTGGCATCAGCAAAGTAATCAATGTAGTAGGAAGCTCTCAAGCAGGGAGCTACTGGAGGAGGGGCTTCAGGCATCATTGGGAATGGTTTATTGTTAATTGTTACCTGTATCAAATGGTGCTGAGCAGGCACTGTAATTTAAAACCTAATCTATTACTTTGCAAAGTATTTTCATATTTTTCAACACTAATTTTTCAGCAGCACTTGCAAACTAAGATTTTACGATCCTGTGACATACAAGACTCCTACAAGTATTGTGGTGAAATGTCATGAAAAATCCTTGCAGGACACTTCAATGAGTTACCTCAACGTCTATCTGGCGCCTCTGGCCGTTTTTTCTACACAGAACGCTAAATTTTGGTTGGTCGGTGTACATAATTCATACATGCTGTTGTACAGTAATCATAGTAGGTACGAATTTGTACTGTCGACACGTCATTTACGCCACACAAAAGGCGCAGGGTCCAACTGAAATATATCTGAACAACTCCGACCAAAGTGTGTGGCAATGCGCAATGCGTAATGCGCTTCTTTCGTTAGTTGGGTCCAAAAAATCCTAACAGTGTTGAAACACACTGCAGTACCTTTCTTCTTTCTTTCCTTCCTTCCTCTCTTACTCTTGCTTGCTAATAAACTAAAAAACATAACAATCTCCAAATATCCAAACAAAACAAACAAACAGCCAAAAACTATGGAATCGCAAATAGCACCTCGTCGTCAAAGAACACCACAGAAACAAAAGTCAGCTCCATGGAGCAGGGGCCAAGGAAGAAACAATAATACCCCAAGAAAGCATTCTTCCGCTAAAAGGAACCGCCTTTTGAATTATCTGGCATCTCGAGAATCGTCTTCGTATTCTGCTGCCTTATCCACGTCTAGCGGTAGTCTTCTTTCCAACACCAGCGAGAGAATACAAGAAAAAGATGAAAATATTTCTTGTAGCAACGGAAATTTTTGTGCGACAAAGTGTGATTCCTCGCGGTCGGCGACATATTCCATGAGTCTCGATCCAATACCGGACGACACCGCCGTTTTGGTTGTAAAGAAAGAAGAAACCTCCTGTAATTGCGATGTTTTGTCAAGAGAAGAGGAAGTCATGAGAAACGAAAGAATAAATGTTGGACAATCATTGAGTGGGAACAAAAGCGAAAAATGTTTTTTATCATGTTGTTGGAGAATCTCATTTGCTCAAAGGTCAAGACACTTATTTGTGGAGGATAGTCGACGACCATCACACGATGAAGCCTATATACAAGCTGCTGCACTCATTGAGTCGGAACGGCAAAAGTTTCATTCATGTAACATTACCAGTACGGAAAATAGGAGAAAAGGAATGAGACGGCTGCTTGATTTTGCTCAAGGATGCTACGGTTTGACGTTGTTTCTTCCGATTGAACATTGGGAAGATTACCAACCTTTATCCACCCCTGCATCGAGTCCTACTATTACCATAACTACCGTTACAACAACTGCTTCTTCTTCTACAGAAATATCAACTGCTATTTTAAACAATAAAAAGTCCACATATCATGACACACGAAACGATGAAACATCACAAGAAGAAGACGACGATGTTAACAAACAAGACCAAGTTGTTCTTGCTATAGATGACGATGATACCTCAACCATTCCTCCAATTTTATCACAAGCCCAAATGCAATACATTCACACCCATGGTCTTCCACCGACCGTCTCTCTCATGACATGGACTCGAGCATATTCATTACAAAGAGACGGCGATAGTTTCCTCACCATGTTTCACAAAGTATCCCACTACAACAATACCTTGATGGTCATCAAAACAACAAAGGGGGATGTATTGGGAGGATATGCCGATACACCCTGGGGATGGGCAAACAATAGTCGTACACCTGGCCATGCAAGAGGACGTTCTTGTAGTTTCTTTGGAAGTGGCAGAGCTTTTTTATTTGCAACTCGTCCAAGAACGGATAGTAAAACTGCCAAGGGTGAAGCCGTCTCAATCTACAAATGGACGGGTGAAAATGAATACAGTCAAATATGCGATGTAGATGCGGGAAGTATTGGTATGGGTGGAGGTGGTGCGTTTGGATTTTTTGTTCAGGATAATTTTACCAGAGGATCCTCGGGACCTTGTCAAACGTTTAGCAATCCGACCTTGGTGGTTGGAAGTGACAGTGGTGGCAATTTTGAAATATCTGATTTTGAAGTGTATGGGTTTATTAGTATGTCGGAAAGATTGATGGTTCCTGGTTCTTTGTCGAGGTCTTCTTCGTTTGCTTCCTATTCATCTTTGTCGGGACGTTCGACGCTTTCGACTCGATCCATGTCATGTGTGTTGTAAAAAATAATGCAAGTTTTTTTTTTAAATTCAATGTACAATAATACAATGCAATAGAAAGAGGTTAAAAGTTAAAATAGAGTGAGACAAGTGTTCCTCCCGACTCCCGACATCAACAAGACTGACTGCGCGCCTACGCAAATTTCGCATCTGAGGGGTACGTCGTACAGTAGGCAATGAGACAGGACCCAAGTCTTGAGAGCCAAAAATAGCCAAACAATGCCGTAGGTCGAGGACAAGAAAGGAACCGCAGTGGCACTTTGCGCGGAAATTTTGTATGTGGGTATGTTTTCCTACAATGCTGTAATGATAGAGTAAGCATTGTAAGTAGAGTCTACGCAAAGAAGGTACTGTAGGGAGGTCTCATTTTTATGCACATACAGAAAATTAGCATCTCCGGATCTCCGATGCCCGGTGCATGATCTATGTCATCTATCTGTATTGCTGAGTATTTGATATTTGTATTCTTTCATTGATTGATACAAAACAAACCATAATTCATTCCTTAGCTCCGATTGAAACGCATATACTGTCTAATCCCAGTTCGTTGCATTCAAGTGTTATGAATGTACAAAGGCAAGGTGAAAAACTGAATGGAATCGATCGATAAAGGATCATAAGAGTAGCCATCAATACGATACGTATTCACTAGTTTTCATTTTTAGTCAAGAGGAATACAACACATGCCTTGGAATTAATAAAAGATACAGCAATACATACACACACACAGATACACCTTGGAATCGATCCCAAATAAATGGACAATAGAACTCGAGAACCGACCAAACAGGCACAAGGATCTGTCTTACTAATAACTCCGACCACCGCCAGTGATCAGCCCGGTAATCAATCTTCTTCGTCCCTCGTAGCAATGACAAACAGCCGTCCATTAGAATCCGCATTTCAAAGGCACTTTGCTAGCAATCGAAGTAGCCACTCCAATAATCCTGCGAGTGCCAGTGTCAGTGCAGTCCCTACTAGTGAAACGCAAACACGTCAAGATCTGCGCATGTCAAGCCAACACATTGCTTCTGATACAGCATCTTTGACGACAGGGAATTCTTCACAGGTGGAGGCGTCCATAACGATGGCCGCGAATCATCAGAAGCGTCTTGAACTCTTGGAGAAGCGCTTTTTGGAGCCTCCTCGGAACGTAAATGGTTCTATAAATATGCTCTCTTCTTCTTCTTCTTCTTTACATGATCAAGTGTATGCATCGGATCATGTTTTGACCAAGAATGATGATGATAATGACTATGTACAGGGATCATCACAACCTTCCTTCCAACCATTGTTGGATAATCACGCCAGCTCTTCTCTTTCCAAGGATGAGAAAACAAGGAAAATGAGTTCCGTTTCATCTTCCACCAGTCCATCTACACAAATTTTAGAATTATTGGCACAGGAGCAGATACAAAAAAACAATCGGTCCCATGGTACCACACAAACACTGACATCCTCCTCTAGCATGCCATTGCAATCATCTCCATCAATCAGTACATCTCGAATGAGCAACTCTGCTACGAATATGAGCATCGGCAGCAATGGCAATCCAAGCCATAGTCACTTGAACAATCGATCGCATAGCATGAATTCCAATCAAACGCTCATAACGGCACATACGACAACCATGATTGCCAACAACAAGGAAAGCCCTTTTGTACCTCAAACTGCTCAAAATGAGAAGGAAGATGGAAGCCGAAGACGTCGGGCACGACCTGGAGGAATTCCTTTGGATGGAAGTATTCCCAAGGTGGCCAGGGCTCTCTTGGATGCTGAGAACTCGCAATCTTTGGGAAAGGGACGGTCGGACTCGAAATCTGGAACGGGATCACGGTCTGCTTTGGGATCCATGGGTGGCAAAGCCTCACCGACTGCGGGTGGTGGTATGTCTTCCTCTGCAACTCCTGGAAAGGGGAATCAGAGTAAGCGAAAGAGTTCGGTTCCTTCCAAGGTGGTGGATAAAAAAAGACAGAGGAATTTGAAATTTACAGAGGCAAAGGTGGAGGGAGGGAAGAAAAGTCCGAATGTGAGTGGTAGCAAGGCGTCGTCTTCTCTGGCTGGAATTAGTGCTACGGGTATGGATGATGGCAACGATGGAGTCAGTTTTTCCACGGTGTTGACTTCCAAAGCATCGTCACAAGGTCAAACTTCCATAACACCGCAGTCATCGTTACCTTTAAATACGTCACGAGACAAACAGGGCATGTCGGAGGTAGATTCTTCTGTCGCTGGGAATGTGTCGCAATTGGCTGGGATGCAACCAATCACTAGGTTTTTTGCATCGAATGTGTCAGGTAGAGATAGTAAGAGAATGAAAGATAAAGTAGATTCTTTGAGAGGTGGTGGGACTATGCATAACGAAATAGCTATGACAAGGGTTCACACTATGAAAGGCTTTGCTGATTGTTCCGTAAAAAACGAGGATGGATTAGTCAAGGAGACACAAGCGCAAGCAGCTCCATCTGCTGTATCGAATAATAACATGTTTCTGCTTCAGGAAATTGAGCATCTCAAAGGAGTCATTTCTCAACTATCGGAATCACTCAATGAAAAATCATCACAGCTAAAAGCAGTGTCGAATAATCAAACGATAATACACGCACAACTGAAAAAGTCACTTCAACAAAAAGAAGAAGAAATACAGTCTCTAAAGGAAAAAATGAAAGGCAACAATGTAAAAATAAGGGATAAGCTAGAGGAACTGATCAGGAAGGAATCTACAAGAGAACACGCAGAATTGAGGCAGAAACTGGCGAGTGACGGGGCACGATTGGGTAGATGGATTTACAACTGGGTTGGTATGAGAAGGGAGACAGTATGGGAAGATGGAAGTGCCTTCAAGGTATGTGACAAAAAGAGAAAAGAATTGATGCGAAAACGATCTATTCTGGAGCAAAAGTTGAAAGAGGGGTCAGCGACAGCACATAATTTGGATGCCATGGAAAGGGAAGAGTTTGAACAAGCGATTCGAATTCATCTACACGAGTTGCAAAGAGCCGAGATGGAATTAAAACAAGAGGAAGACGCGTTACATGTAGAGAAAAACGCACATAAACTTGCATTGAAACAGGTAGCAAATGAAGATTATAGTCATTTCAAATCAAAACCAAAGGTAAGGGTGGATTATTGTATAAAGTTTCCTATTTTTCGCCACGATACTAATATAATCTCACCGACATCCACAACAATCCAAAGCTTAACGACCGCTACGTATTGATGTCACAACTTGGCAAAGGCGGTTTTTCAGAAGTTTGGCGTGCTTTCGATTTGAATGAGGTCCAAGAGGTAGCGGTGAAAATACATCAATTGGATCCACGGTGGTCAGAGGCAAAAATCGAAAACTACACAAAGCATGTTGCAAGAGAGTATGAAATACATAGAGATGTTCGTCACCCACGTATTGTTTCGCTCTATGATGTTTTTGAAATTGACGATAATTCATTTGCCACAGTCCTGGAGTGTTGTAAGGGCACTGATTTGGATACCTTGCTGAAGGAGAGAAAAAGACTTCCAGAAAATCATGCAAGAGCCATATTACTTCAAATTCTCTCTGGGATGAGATATCTCAGTACTCCATCAGAAAACGACAGGCGACCAGGTATTATTCATTATGATTTAAAGCCGGGAAATATTCTCTTTGACGAATTTGGAGATGCAAAAATCACCGACTTTGGTCTTAGCAAAATTATGGATTCGCCAGACCCTTCCGACAGTATGGAACTGACGAGCCAGGGCGCTGGTACATACTGGTACTTACCTCCTGAGTGTTTTATCACCACAGAAAGTGTCAGAATCACTAATAAAGTCGACGTTTGGTCCATTGGGGTTATCTTTTACCAAATGCTGTATGGTAAGCGACCTTTTGGAGATGGACAGTCACAAGAAGGTGTCCTTGCCAACAATGTTATGCTCAATGCGAGAGAGGTTCCGTTTCCTGAATCTCCTAAGATTTCCGACCAGGCGAAAGCATTTCTATGCCAATGCTTGACCTACGAGCAAGCACTGAGACCAAGCATTGCAGAATTGTGCCAGAATCCATACGTCACAGGGAATCAAACTGGACAGTTTTAAGCAAGTGCAGAAGCATGTATGAGATGCATATAGTTTTCCTGTTGTCAAATCATGTGACTAACTTTAAATTAATTTTTAGAAATTGTATCACCTTTATCAAATCATTATCAATATCGATACGCTTGCATTAGCTCTCGAACGTCTTCTCTGAAGTAGCATCTAATTCTTCCTTTAACTTTCTGAGCTGGATTTCAGGAGACAAGAATCCGCGCTTTTCATAATCGGTATAATACTGCATCAACTTCGGAGGAGGTCTAGCTCTCTTGGGGATGATTTCAAACTTTTCTGGTTTCAAAAGTGCTCTCAGCGCCAACCGATTATAGTGTACAGTTGTGATTTCACCTCCAACATTTTCGATAGCTTCAATAGCTCCTTCACTTGCACGCGATATTTCGATCTTGATTGGGGTCTTTAACCTCTCCTTTCCCTTGGCCAATAATTTCACTCCGTGCTTCACAGAACTACACTTGGTAACTCCCGCATCAACCAAGTCTTTGATGGTAAGCGGTTCATCTGAAGGAATAAGTCTTCCCATATCAATATAATCCTGCAAAGTACCAACATTAATAGGGACCATCGGCTCCGCATGGCGATTTTTAAATCCGCGTTTGGGGACTCTCTTGATAAAACTCGTTTGGCCACCCTCAAAGAAGGGTTTGACTCCCCCGCCCGAGCGAGCCTTTTGTCCCTTGTGTCCCCTTCCGCACGTTTTGCCCTTGGAGGACCCAATGCCCCTACCGACGCGTCTTCTAGTTTTGACGGCGCCTTCATTGTCGCTTAGATTGTTGAGACCTAGGAATGTGACGACCTCACGTTGTTCTGGCTGAATACTGGACATCTGCCGGATGGAAAGATTGTTGAACGCATGACTCAGAGCTGAAGTGGCTCCAAGGGAGATCTTACGGGTAATACTACGGTGAAGACCGAGCATGGTATTGGATGATAGTGTTTTGAATATGAACGATAACCAGGAAGGGGTTGTGGGCACACTTCTTTCTCTCACTTTGAAGGTGTACAGTAGTACTGGGAAATCTGTGGGAAATTAAGCGGTGGATTATTCAGTCTGGCCGTTTGCCCCATTTGTGGGGAAGGTGGGGATTTTTCATTTTTCACTGATTTTTCCAAGGAAAAAAAAATATAAAGATATATATACAAAGAACTAAGAACAGTTTCACTTCTTGTCCCATCGGGTTATCAATCAAAACACAATCTATCTAAGTTCCATCTATCAATATTTTAAACTCATAACATTATGACTAAAATCCAAAATATTGGCCATTAATATTATCAAATGTTCTTCTCTTCCTCTTCAATGAGAAGAAGAAAGTGGTGTATGTAAGTTTTCCTTTCACAACAACAATGCTGCAAAAGGTTTGCATCATCATGCAGGGAAACCCAATCATTTTGATGGGTTTTGGGGGGGGGGCCTGTTCTAATTGCTTTCATGGGCATCGAATGGGAATGAATATTCGACGCTGCTCTTCGCCACAGAACCTGTGCTGTGAAGCATAGGAACCGATCTTCTCGCGGTATCCACGAAAGCTTTGTCATGTCATCACAGGTAATGTTGATTTCTTATTTGAGTATGTCAAATAAGGATGTGTACTGTAAAGAGATCCTTTAAAAGTACAGTCATGCTTTGATACCTAAGTGAATGACAACTTCGTTGGAGCCTTCGTCAAATATCGCATCGTCGACGCTGACTAAATGTAAAATTACTGCGGATAATAACTTTACACAGTACACGTACTTCATAATATCAGGTTATTTGCTTATTTGTTCTTATGGCTAGATACATCAGTCGTAGCTTCGAATCGTTTGTAGGGCATGAGGGGAAAGTTAATTAATATGGATTCAATCAAAACTAAAAAAGAAAGCACAAACAAAAATTTAGAGCTATCTGTCATGTATTTTTTTTCTGATTGTACTAGCATTACATGTCTCTGTTGCATTTGAAAAATCTTACTAATAAACACCGTTCAGTTTGCCAAATTCCAATGGATCAAAGTTCTCCATTTCAACATAGCCGGCGATCCACCATTCAGGATGCTGGCCCCAAACCTTGTGCTTGTATCTTTTATCTTCAATCGCAAAACTTGGATACAATTGTTTATGATAAGAATACAAAACTTGCCACGTACTATCAAAATCTTCCGCGCCTGCCCATTCGCTTGGGCATCCATCCTCGGGACCGCAACCAAGCTTCCTTGCAAGATGAGACATATCCTCATGCTTCCAACTTACAACCGCGACCTTGCCACACATTTTACCAGATCTCAAAAGATGAAAAATGTGTTTGGCGAACTTTTTTTTGTTATGTACTCCGTATTTATCATTAATTTCTACTCCAGTTTTATTGCTTAGCGGCTGTAGCGTCTCGACCTCTCTCCAGTTGTGCACCTTGTCATTATTTCTCTGACCTGGTGCTGTGGCAAAAAGATAGCTAGGTGCTGGCCATCTTGCCTCGGGTTCGTCTCCAAATAAAGTTGCAATGTATTTTGCTCTCTCAAAGCCAATGGCATTACAATGTTCACGTATAGAACCTTTTTCGCAATGACGAAGAAGAACTACTGTGGCTTGGCATCCTTCGGGAGGTGGAGGTTTTGATTTTTCTTCCAAGTCAATCCGATGATTAGAGTGTCCTGCCAGTGGTGGTAGATTTTCTTCCTCTTTAGTCATGGAGGTGCTGTGGAATACTTCGGCCTTCAATGTTGGACGATAAAGATTTTCTTGAAAAGCTCGTGTGGCCTCTCTTTGAATTGACTTCATGTAATTCTTATGGCTGCCCGTGAGTGAAAATATCTGTGCAAAACGCCATGGTTCATTTTCATCGCGATAGCGAAAGGCCGTCAGGGCGGGGCCGGCCAGCCAGGCCAGTATCATGATGGAAGCGACTAGCACATGTGGTCTTTTATACCCATGAGCTGCTATGCGAGATAAAGTGCTGGGAGGTTGCTGGTTCGATACGTTGGATGACAAATTGCGCGTGTCGGCACCGTCACCGACCAGGGGCATTGTTTCCGATTGATTCATAGTAATTGGAATCAACTTTATTGTGTGTGTCTGTGCGTGTGCGCGAGTGTGCGAGTAGGCGTTTATGTTTAGGAGTTTCGGAAAAATTGGTGGTTGTGATATTCAATATATCATTGGTCGTCACCAGAGTTGATTGTTGCTCTGGTGATTGCGTATGAACAAAGCTTGTCCAAGAACTTCTTTTCAAGATTCAGGAGACCCGCACTGAAAAAAATGAATCAATGATCCAGCGAAAAAAGTAGAAGATTCAGTCGATGAATCTTTTTTCCACAGAACATTAATTCTCACAACGTTCAAAAGTTTTACCAATATTCTTGTTAATTGAAGAGGAGAGTTAGTTATTAGTTTTAGATGATTGGAAAATAAAGTTAGTTGCGGGGTTTTTCCTCTCTAGAGGTACTCTTTCATGTCATTCATTTTTCATTTTTTCTTTTACAGAGTACTGTACTTATATAGTTATTTATGTAGAGAGCGGAAGAAATTGAAAAATTTGAACGGACGTTAGAGATGACGTACGTCTCATACCTATTACGTACACACAGTACGTATTCGTAGTAGTAGTAATCCAGGGCGGGTAGATATAGTAGAGGTGGTACATACTTGTACGAATACTGTATATGTTGGTTACATCTAATAAGTGCCCGGTGGTTTGAAATTTGAAATTGGGGCGAAATATTGAAATATTTCAAATCCTTCATTCATTATTTTACTTCGTCAATCGATAACGGGGGATTAGACAGACGGCGTTATAATTTGTAATACTAAAGTCATGATTTAGCCTATCTGGCTATTCGTAGCACGTATAATATACGGTAACAGGTAACGTTGATTGATATCACTATGTAGTGTTTGGTCCTCGTTTTTCGATTTTCAATGCACGACTTTATGGTCGGTGGTGACAAGTTACGATTTTATTGTTTTTCAAGGAAAATTGATGGCCCTATTATCATTTAATTTTTAACCTCTATTAAAACTTTTTTGTTGTAGTAGATTTTGCATCATGTACGAAAAACTGTGTAAAAATATTATGAATGATAATGTTTGTAACGCACCGAGTCAACACATTAAGCCTGACGATGAGATTCCCAAAGAGAATGTAGTTCCTCATACAACTTTTTCGATACGCAGACATTGTATTCCATGGGATTTCCTATCTTTACCATGGCTGGGTGAAGACCCCTAATGCTATTAATGCAAGTTTCCCTAGCCTCAATCACATCGGGGATGTTAATTGTGGCTTTTCTGTGAGTGTCCCAAACAGTATTTATTATTTCCTTGACCATGCTCGGTGTAACCTTTCTTGGATTGTCTTTTGAAAATGGATGATAGACTGAAATTTCCTCACCCGCAACTGGTTCCTCATCATCAACTTCTTCCACTAATAAATCCACAGTCGGCATGAGCTTATCATCAAACAATCGAAATGCCCTCTTTCTCCCTGGAATCAATACCTTTTCTATATCATCACTAACTTTGATTCTTGGCTGGCCATTCAATTCAACTAATTTGTACACGCAACCAAGCGCCGGTTGAGCTTGACAAGTTACAAGATTCGTCCCGATCCCATATACCGTGATACCATGCTTCTTTCTATTCAGTTCATGGAGAGCCTCCTCGTTGATATCATTTGATGCTACAATGTCCAAATTTGAAAAATGTATTTCTAGATTGTACTTTGTTCCGATTTCTTGGAACAGTTCTTGAGCTTGTATAGAAAGTACAGATAAATCTCCACTGTCTAATCGAACTCCCTTTGGACTATAACCCAATTCTATCAAAGCCAGAGCCACTAGAACGAAATTCTTAACACCACTGTGTATAGTATCGTACGTATCTACCAAACACAGAAAGGAAGTGGGGAAAGACGCGGCATACGCAATGAATGCTGCAAGCTCACCATTATTCGTACTTTCCCAACCATTGTCCTTTCTATATCTCCTGACAATGTCCAACAAATTCACCATTTGTCCATGGTTCTGACTACACCTTTTGACATCCTTGACGCACAAACTCTTGACTTCCTCCAAACTTTGAAAACTCATGACAAAACTATGTGCATGCGTCCCTCCAACCGGCAACCCCAACAATTTTCCAGCTTGAACATTGGCCACAGCATCAAATCCACCAACGATGCAATATTTAGAGGCTGAAAATGCCCCATCAGGACCTTGAGCTCTCCTTGCACCAAATTCAATACATTTTGGTATTTTCCCCCGAACCATTCTATCCGAGTACTGTCCTCTTGCCGCAAGAACCATTCTTGATGCATTGGTTGCGACAAGTGAAGGATAATTGACAAGATTCAATAAGGTCGTTTCTAAAAGTTGTGCAATTAAAATAGGCCCGGAAACAATCAAAAGAGGCACTCGTGGAAAAACAACCGATCCCTGTTCGACGGATTGAAGTTTGATTTGGGAGCAATCGAGCTGAGATAAATATTTGAAAAATTCAGGCTCACAGTGAGATAAAGAAGGGACAGTCTCGAGGTAAGAAATGTCTTGAGGGCTAAAACGAAAGTTGGAAACGTATTTGAGCACTTCATCAATTCCACAAAAAACCGTGTAGGACCCTTGAAAAGGATTCTTTCGAAAGAACAGTTCAAAGACTGCGTGTTCTTCGTGTCTCTTGGTCTTCCAGTACCCATAGGCCATTGTGAGTTGATACAAATCAGTAAGCAATGGCGTTACTAGGTTATTGGTTGGCAAAGGCAGAGGTTGATTGATTCTGCTGCTCATGATGGATGGATGTGTGCCTTTTGTGCGTGATGATGATGGGGTATATATATTCGTTCTTTGTTCTTACTATACCACGGACCACGGACCACGACGGTCATGGCCACTGGCTTCGCATACTGTAGACCTTGCTACATTTATGCCCCAGCTCCTTGGGTGCAAAAATGAAAAAATGTGAGGGCGTTTTTACTAGTGGTACACACTGTGGCATGTACATACGTTTGTTCAGTAAAATACACCAATGAGCCTCTACTGGTTGTTTTTGGTGACGTGACACAAATACTACACGTACAGTTCCTTCGCCATCTGTTCTACGGTCTTTTCGCAATGCTGCACTTTGTTGTGCATCCTTTTCTGTTCCGCTCTCTTCAACAAACACATACTGTACTGCACTGCAGTGTAGTATGTAGTGTACCCGCCTATCATCCACTGCTGCCCTACCAATCGACGGAATCACACATAAAAAACATACTAGTGTAAAATTTTGAAAAGGAGAAAATACTTTTCTATATTATTTGTCACTTCCACGTTCATAATAGGAAGGAAAATAACTAAAGAAAGGCTTTCTCTCTTACATCCGACCAACCAAACCAACTGACCATTTACCTATCTACCTACGCGTCAATATTCACATTGCCTGAAAGCCATGGGGACCCAGAAACACATGTTTGTGTCTTCTCAAACAGTCATATTTCTCACTCTACTTTTCGCCTTTGCCAACTGTTTAGCATGTATTCAAGCTGGGTCATTTCCACAGCCAGGAAATCACCATCGTGCTCCAAAACGCTTTGGTTCGTTTTTCCTCCATAAAAATTCTCCTGCAATTCAAAGCAGAGGAGGCTCTATATTTGTAGAGCATGAGCAGATTTCCAATAGTACCACCACGTTTCATCGTCATGACACCCTTGTTCCTCCCCAAAACAATGAAACGACTGCCTTTCGATACAGTGCAAATGTGGAAGAAATTTCGCCTTGCAAAAAAGGATTAAAGATTTTATTTTTATCTGCTGATACAGGTGGCGGACATCGGGCATCTGCAGAAAGTTTGGCGAATCAGGTAAGATTGGTGCATTTGGTAGTCATGGTCGTCTTTTTCATCTTCATCCTCATTGCATGTCCTGACATGACTCCTTTATGTTTTTATTGCACCATGGCTATCAATTGGGCGTTGTTGTCAGTTTCTCAAACAATTTCCAGGATCTGAATACGACCTAGTGGATGTATGGACACCTACCATGGTCTACCCCTACCATACTCTGGTTCCATCTTACAAGTATCTATCGGCACATCCACAAAGGTGGAAGGTATTGTATTACTTATCCAACACTCGCTGGTATGAAAAAATTACCAATGTGCACTCGACCGTAACATGCTACGATAAAATCAAAAAGCAATTGGAAGAATACGATCCGGATGTGGTAGTTTCCGTGCATCCAACCATGAATTACTTACCAGAGAAAATAATTCGTGAAATTTCCAAAGCGAGGAATAAATACGTACCATTCTTCACAGTTGTGACGGATTTTGGATCTGGACATTGCACGTGGTTTCAGGGTACAGTGGATAAAATGTATGTTGCGAGCGAAAGGATCAAAAGTCTGGCGAAAAGGAGAGGTGCCAAGGTCCAAGATGATAATCTGGTCATGACGGGATTGCCGATTAGGGATGACTTTGCTCGTTTGGCAGAAAATATGAATGGTAGGACGACAGAACAGGGCAAAACTTTTAGGAAAGAGGTAAAGGCTCAATTGGGTTTGGATCCTGAGAAAAAGGTGGTATTAGTCATGGGAGGTGGAGAAGGTGTTGGATCGTTGGGTATGATTGCAGAACAGTTGTATTTGAAATTACGTTCTGAGGGTGTGGATGCAACCATTTGTGTGGTATGTGGTCGTAATGAGAAGACAAGGGTGGAATTGGAAACCAAGGATTGGGAAGCGACATTTGCAAAGGTAGATCAATTACACAAGAGCAGAAAGAATCGACGACGATTTGGGCTTTCCAAAATCCTCCGAAAAGGACGAAGACGAATCAAATCTTATGCTAATCAAAGTTACATGGACAGCAGAGTGATGAGTTCCAATACAGGTTCATCGACTACTCAACGACATGGAAAAGTAAATGTGGTTGGACTTGGCTTTGTTTCCAACATGGCTGACTACATGGTTGCATCTGATGTTTTAGTGTCCAAGGCAGGCCCGGGTACAATAGCAGAAGCTGCATCTGTAGGGTTACCTGTCATGATTACAAGGTAGGTACACGGTAGTCCAAAGGCATCGCATAGAATACTTTTTTTGATTTGCTTCCACACACATCTTGTCTAACAAACTATTGGATTGCCACCTGCTTTCATTGAATAAACAATTACTACTCATTAGTTTTCTTCCAGGACAGGAAGCTGGCAATGTCAATATTGTCCTTGATGGAGGATTTGGAGCATTTGAAAGGAACCCTCAAAAGATCGCAGAAAAGGTTTCATTTTGGCTTCAAAATGACTCCGTCTTGGATGAAATGAGTTTAAGATCAGAAGCTGTAGGAAATCCCCATGCTGCTTCGGACATTGTCCGAGACATTGGTCAGATAACGATGGATATTTTAGAGCAGAACGAACGGAATCGATGAGGCGGCACATGAATTTCATCAACATACTGTAGCGTATCATCAAGTGGTTCATAAGGACAAAGCACCCCGCACGAAATGCTGGAGTGAGCCTTTATCCATCCAATATATATATATATATATAGAGAGAGAGAGAGAGAGAGAAAGTGAGACAGAAAATTAATGATATGATGCTGCTATATTTGAAGCTCGCACAAGTTAAGAGAGACGACGAGCATTTTGAGTTTGTAAAATAGTGACAAAGAAACAATATGTTAATGGGTTTTTCTTCTTCATACACTCTCTATTATTGTACCGTACTGTACTACAAACGTGCATGCTACGCTACACGCTTTGTTTGGAGTTTGTACTGAGAAACTGCGTACATACAACTGTAGTCCGTCCTGGGTACTTGTACTACAGTACGCACGTATATTGTCTACAAAGAGGCCATTGCAGTTGTTTTTTGACTCTCTCCTCCTCTCTTTCTCTCTGCTGACACTCACCCAAAGGGAGCTATTACTACAGTATGTGTACGACGTACAACAGTCGTACAACACCCGACGTGCGTGACATACGCGAGTTAAATTCTCGATGCTTCCACCAAATTCCGAAGGAATCCAATGGAACACAGTTGCTGTGCGAAGAAGGACTGGTCATACAGTAGAGTGAAACACTACCTGGTTCCTGTTACCACACACTACACTCCATCGTAGTTTTTGTACTATTGCTGCCGGCTTGAACAGCACCAGGTAAATATAAGTTAATAGGTCGGTATTGCTCAGTCGCTGCACGCTATTCCTTTCATTCCTCTTCTTGGATATCATCGCACTTGTAGCACCTTGCGATTGATTGACGGATACCGTTTTTCCCTGGCGTCCACCATCATATTGCAGTTTTTGTCATCATCTGTAACACTTGCGGATCCCTGACAATACGTAAAATCACAGTACGTGTCACTCGCATAGGTGCACCGTTGAAGCACGATAGAACTGAGCGTGGCTGCTAATCGAAAAAAAAAACAGGACTCACCGCGATACAAGTGGGCGGGCAACCACTCAAGTCACCCTCGAAGAAATCAAGTCAACTACCTCCAGATCTAGATAGAGTAGTACCACTTTTGATTGGTTGACCCACTGTAGTCAGGTAGAAATCTGGCTTTGAAGATTAATTTCAAACCCTTCAATGCTGAATGGAATGCAATATGCCAGCTGTTGAATGCCATCAGTTCTCCTCCGGCTCAAAGCAACAGGATCCGGTCGAAGCTTCAAGTAGTACGACTACTAATCCGATGATTCAACTTGCCAGTGCCTCGGAACATTATGCAAAATTAGCCAAGGAACAGCAGCAATCATCAAACTTGAAGGAGAAGAATCCATACCAATATCAAAATATTCATCATTCGACGTCTCTTTTGAATTCAACGCATTCTTCTTTTGTAGATTCCGATGCTGCTTTTGCCAGTGGAGCTGCACCTACGACACCCATCAACATGAACATGACGGCTAATCAACCACATACTCAGCATATGTCAGGTTCAGGACTTTATGGATCCCAAACTAATGAAAATCAAAATTCAAACCAAAACCAAAGCATGCCATTATCTTATCTGCAAGCGTCCATGTTAACGTCGCAGTCTGAAACTCCATGCCAACCTTCTCCCACAGCGTCGTCGTCATCCGTAGGTTCTACAGGGGAAGGTTTTCCCGCCAAAAAGAAACGAAAAACGAATGCCGCTGTCAAGCAGCATCAGCTTCCCATGTTCCTCACCAAAACCTACCATATGATTGAAAAGTGCGATCCGGAAGTAGCCACCTGGTCGGAACAGGGAGATAACTTTGTCGTCAAAAATGTAGAAAAATTTGCCTCAAGCGTGCTGCCACAATACTTCAAGCATTCCAACTTTTCTTCATTTGCCCGACAGCTCAACTTTTATGGATTTCGAAAGCTCAAGGCCGAGCCCATCCTTACGGCAGACTATGATTCCAGGACTGCGAGTTATGTGAGGTTTTTCCATGATAAATTCCAAAAGGACAAGCCTGAGTTGTTGGTGCATATTAAGCGTGCTACGAAATCTGATGTGCAGTCCAAGGATGATGTGGATACCATGAGAGCGGAGATTCAACATTTGAATGATGTGATCGTAGGAATGCAGAACGAGTTTGATAAGAGGCTAGCAGACATGTATGTCGATATGAATATGAAGTATCAGGCAATTTATCAAAATTTCGAATTGCTGCAGAGTCAATTATTTGTTCACGGTGCCAGTGCCGCTGCTCTCGGCCGCCACCAGCAGCAACAACAACAGCAGCAGCAATACCATCCACAACAGGCTCCACAACAACAGATGGAACCAAACCAGCAACAGCAACCAGCGCATCGTCAAAATCACAATCAGGTTCATGACAATGTCCCTCCTATGGTATCATCACAGTCTGGAACAAGTACCACAACGAT
Source organism: Chaetoceros muelleri (assembly GCA_019693545.1). Taxonomy (NCBI): domain Eukaryota; phylum Bacillariophyta; class Thalassiosirophyceae; order Chaetocerotales; family Chaetocerotaceae; genus Chaetoceros; species Chaetoceros muelleri. Next base: position 2,387 of record JAAMXU010006733.1, on the reverse strand, counting down.
GACAACATCTGCCACAACAACACAAAATGGAAATGGATTGACATCTTTTTCGCTTCCTACAATGCTATCCCATCCCGCCAAGAAAAAAGGAACAGACATGATGCAAATGTTATCACAAGCAACAATGACTCTCAAATCTCCTGCATTGCCACCATCAGAAGGCCATAATGTTCATGATAACTTTTCATTGAAGTAACAGTAGCGGTTTTCGGTAAATGCATCGGTGAAACAACGACGCGTTTAATATTTAGGTAAAAGGCAGTGACATTGCATCTGTAAACGGGGGATAACATATTAATATCATGACTACTTTTGATGAATATATAGTATTTTACTTTTGCATGACTAAGTAATTAAATGATAAATAGTGTAACACAGACAAACAACCTTGATTGGAAGTCACCAAAGTGATGATAACTAGTGTACTTATTGCCTAGGACTACTATAACCCTGAAAGGAGTCTTGACGCATCAGTATAGTACGTGGAGAAACCATTTTACTTTCCCTATTTAATTTCTCCATAAAGGCATTCCATATTGACAAATGCTCGCTATCTTTTACATAGAAACGATGGTCGACCCTCGAACCATCCACATTTTCAGGATGAACGTCCTTGATCCAGTCTTCATATTTGACGTCGCAGTCCTCACTATCTTGTATGAAGTTGTGAAGATGTGAAATGATTTCTCGCAGACATGCTTCTGTGGCTTCTCTACACAACCGATACAACTCTTCGTCGTGTCGGCGGTTGTGAATGTTGCCATCTTGACGTCCCTCGATCTCGACCTTCTCCTCTTCTTCTTCTTCTGATGTCATTGACTGTTGTTGTTGTTGTTGTTGTTCTTGTAAGGCAAGAAGCAATTTGTCTATAATGTCTGGGCATGTGAGCATGTCCGTCTTTTTACCGTTGACAGTTACTTGGCATTGCCTTGATGGTCTTTTACCAAACCTAAAACAAGGGCGGCGTCGTCTTTGGTTGCCGCCGGTCATTTTACTACTACAGTATCCAGTAACACTACACTAGTAGAGCTCTCTCTCTTTGAGGGGTTGCTTGTTTCTTTCTTGTTTTGAATCGCTTCTTCTTCTAATCGGCCAGCACAGGGATGAGACCAGATAAGACTGGAAAGAGTTAGAATAACAAGAGAGAGAGAGAGCAGGTGTGATTCAATTATGATACAAAAAAAAAGAACAAAGAGAAGGAGATTGTCCGTGCGTGTGTCTTTCTTTTTTTTTGAAAGAGACGGGGAACCATTGAACACGACTTCTTTCCACCCATGAATTCATATCCGGGACCGATTCAAATGAGATTTGTCCGTTTGAACTGTGTCTGTAAGATAGAAAAGACGTTTTTTTGCGCGCATTGACAATTTCCTAAGGAGTGCATTTTACTGTAGATTTTACTCTGTAGATTATTTTAGACTGTACGATGTATACAGTACGTTTAGACGATGGACTTGTACACAGTACTTTTATGCCTTGGTCACATACAGTCAGGTACTAATTAAAATATAAGGAGTACTTGTTCTAGCTAGCTAGAGTTGCATCAATCAATCAATCAATCAATCAATCAATCAATCCACTCCTATTAGATTAGTTATCTATCTATGTATCATTTCAATCAAAGTCCGTTATGATTTTTTCTGCGACCGCCGCAGCCAGAGTAATTAACATCAGGTGTGCGTGCTAGTACTACAGTAAAAACGAGGTGTCAAGAACCACAGGGCCACCTTAGCTAGAGTAGTAGACTACTTCTTGAAGTAGACAGACACCACATTCCTTATAACATTCATTCAATTCAATATACTGGTTTGATCGAATCCAATCGTGTTCGTTAGTTGCAGTTTATTCAGAGCAGCATAGCCTTGAAACGTCTTGGAAATTACCTTCAGTTGCCTGAGTTGAAGAAGTATGTGGTATCCGAGGCGCCTGACTATGGGGAGGATATAGATGAGGATGAATCTGCAACAGCCCGTCCTGGCAGTGTGATCATGAAGAATTGCTCTTTTTCGTGGACAAACTACAAAGCCAATCTCACTCCTATTGATAGTGGTGCATCCAAGAAAAAGAAGGGCAAGGATCAGAAGAACAAGAAGAAACAGCGCAGGGGTTCAAATGCAAGTAGCCAGGGATCTGTTTCATCGGATAATGAAGGATCCACAGGTAGCAGGTCAAACTCTGTCATGCCTGAGGAACCTCTGGAGGATGTGGAGACACTTCGAGACATAACTGCCTCCATCAACACTGGTGAGCTTGTGGCCGTGGTTGGGACTGTCGGATCTGGGAAATCCTCTTTTTTGTCTGCCATTTTGGGTGAAATGGAACCGTTAAATGGATCTGTTGTTTACGTACCCAGGACAGCAGAGCAGGTACAAGAAACTAACTTCGTC
>JAAMXU010006714.1:0-13882 GCA_019693545.1 Chaetoceros muelleri | reverse complement strand
CCATAAATAAGCTCAAAGTTTCTCAATAATCGTTTTTAGCTTACCTTCACTCATTTTCTGGATTTGCTATCTTATGAGTGTTATTGGATGCCATGTAACCACTAGGCCATAACTCGAGTTATGGCCTAGTGGTTACATGGCATCCAATAACAAAAGTATACAAGATGTGGTCACATGTTCAGTCCCAACCCAGGGAAACGCATCAACACTAGAAAATGCCTCCTTATAGCTAAAACAGCATGTAACAACACACGCCAAGGGCTGTAGCTCGAGCCACGAAAACCAGCTCCTGGCCAGTAGGGAGTACACACGATGACGTCACTGAACACTAGTGGCCATCTTGTATACTTTTGTTATTGGATGCCATGTAACCACTAGGCCATAACTCGAGTTATGGCCTAGTGGTTACATGGCATCCAATAACAAAAGTATAGAGTTATGGCCTAGTGGTTACATGGCATCCAATAACAATGAGGCCAAGTGAAAACACGACGCATTAGAATTTTCCCTAAGTTAGCATCTATCGAGAAGAATGGATCGAATACTTTTCCAAGTTCCTACAAAGTTACTGGGGGGTGAAGGTTGTCTTAAATCACCCAGTGATGCGATTGCTGTGTTCAAGACGTGCCCTCTATTGGGCATTATAAGCAAATCTCCCCTTAGTGCGTGCATTTTTTCAACCACGATTTGCCACTTTTCAGTTAGAGCTACTTGAGGAAGCAAGGAATATTTATCTATTTCATCAATCAGTACCATCATATCATCCACTGTCACAATAACTGCTTCTTCGTAATCATTCATGGCCCGGCCTGATTTCATGGGCACAAATTGAGGAAACATGGACAACCAAATGGGGGCCAAAACCTCAAGCACTTGATGTTTCTTCACTGGGGTTTTAGGAAGATAGCCATGCGCCCGAGAGTTGTACAAGGCCACATCGCTGGCAGAATCATTCGCAGATCGGATCAGTGCCAATATTTTTCGTTCTTGGTCCTTTAGCAGTCTGGACCTCATCTCTGCCACTGATCAAGAACCGGATACTACTACTAGAGAGAGTAACCACCACCGTGTCCTTGTTCGCGGTCGTTCCCAGCTCCCAGGAAGAAGAGAAAAGGAGTGCCTAGCTAGTAGTACTACTAGTACACTATCATGTCAAGAAGGACGGACGAGGACGGTAGAAGAACAAATCATAATCGAAGAAGCAACAAGGTGGCGGCATCCTCCTCCTCCTCCTCCTCGTCATGGCGTGGTGTATCAAGGAGGATATTCTTTCTTATTGCTCTTTTTGTGCCAACTGGTGAAATGCTACTAAGATATTGTTTCAGTGTGTTAGAGCAGTATGGGCAGCAGTGGCAGGAAGACCACAAGGAAATAAAAAATGTCAACATCAACAAGAACGACAAGAACATAATCCCTCCTGCTACCAGCAGCAAGGAAGAAATCTTCCTGCTGAACAGTACTACAATTAATCATGTAAACAGCAGCAGCAGCAACAACAACAACGACAACAAGTCCATTGTCACCAATGCAACTAGCAGTAGTAATAATATTGAGGAAGAGGAGGAGGAAGAGGGTAGCAAAGAGAACATTTCTTCTCCTTTGTCAGCAGCAGCTATAGCAGCAGCAACAACAACAACAACAACAGCCCACCAACTTCCAACTGCAATCTTACACATTGGACCTCATAAAACAGGCTCGTCATCCATACAAACTTTAACCAAACGATTCATGAATGAATTAAAAATGGACAATTATGAAATGCCATGGGCTGCTGTAAGGAAGGAGATCCAAACCAAATCAGGTCCAACTAGCCACTTGTTTTTACAATCAGCCCTTTGTCCATCCTGTATTTCCTTGTGACAAACGACTTGTTGAGGAAGGAAGAAATATAGTCGAATGAAGAAGAGAGAATGGCATGTTAATATCAGCTGAAGCTTTTGATAAACCACAAGTGAACATGACTCATTTGAAGGAATATTTGAGCCCTTGGAATGACAAATGTGGTATATGTCTATCGTAGATTTTACTCCTGGTTGCAGTCCCTTCATAATCAAGTCACCAAGAGCATCAAGCTTGAAGATTTTCAGGCAAACATCACAGATTACCTAAGAACCAATATAACAGATTTCATGAAACAAGTGATTTCGAGAAATGTCACAGACTATCATCTGTCCATGTATAAAGCCTTGGAAAGATACAATGTTGCATTTGAAAATATTGTCACATTAAACATGGAGGACAAGTACGACTACAACAATACAGCAGGTGGTGGTGATATAACACAGCAATTTTTCTGCAAGGCAATGCCACACTCCGATAATACCTGTGACGCAATGACCAAGTATGCCAAAGCTCGTAAAAAAATACAAGTCAATGTCTCAAGAGTGCTTACATATCATGATATAGCCTATCGTGCACATCGACTAGGAATGATCAATATTACATTGCAGAAGCAACTGAATACAGCTGTTCAATTGATCCAGCAACATCAGACAAAGACTTTGAAATTATCAGACACAGATTTTCATTTCGTATGTCCAGATAGACCTTTATTAGATTTGCTGTTGGAGATTTCATTGGAGATGGAGCAGTGGATGGTATTCAAATTCTTTGCAAGTCCTTGGGGAGAGTCGAAGCTAAGGATCGACTTTGCACAAAGAGCAAAGAGCAAATTCTTCATTGGGGCTGTGTCCAGTGGATATTAGTAGGACAGTCAGGTCCAGTGAATGGGTGGATTTTTTGTCATCCTTGAATGAGAGGCTCAAGCAAATATGAAGTAAATATGAAGAACAAATCAGGATTCATTATTAGTATTAAAAAATAAATTTATATGAGTTAAAATGAATGCCCAGAATAGAAAATGGGAATGAAAATGTCTTGTATTTTCTGTGTCCTGTGTGGTACTACAGTCGTTTCAGTTTGTCTCGGTTGGACATGTCATGTTACATACTCGGTACAAATGCGTCGCTCGTCGTCCTCCTCCCACCTCCCAATGAAGAGAAAATAGAAAATACAAAGGTCGGTGATCGACCCTCTACCATTTTAATGTTCTGTGCTGTAAAACAGTCAGAGGCAACAGATGGCACATGGCATGGTCATAAAATCTTTATTTGCAAGCACTGCTGAAAAGTTAGTATTGAAAAATGCGCCCAAGTGCTTTGCAACAAGTTAATCGATTAGTTTTTAAGCACAGCGCTTCAGCACCATTTGATACATTTATTTAGCAATAAACCATTCCAAATGATACCTGCAGCCCCTCCAGCAGCTCCTTTCAGAGCTACCTACGTTCGTTACTTTGTCGATGCCTCCCATGAGCCTTTCCATGGCCAATATGCTGTGGCCATGGCACCCTACGATGTGCCTCTCCAGAACAACCCAACTACCTTGGGCCCCGGAGCAGATTCATACCTTGGTACAATCGGAGCACGCGCTAAACGCGTATCCACTGCCTTCCTTCTCATGCATGGTGACCACATCCATGTCTATCTGCAAGCTGACCATTTCCACTCTTGATTTTGCTTGCCTGCTACACCTTAGAATGATCTCATTTTTTCCACCAGGGAGATCTCTACCGCAACCAAGCTGTACTGATCAAATGGAAGTAGGATTACTTTCACCAGCTCAACCAGCAATTGCTTGTCCCCCCGGCCGCCATCATCGATACGGTATTCGCTACTTAGCCCAGAGCCGATTTTTCTTTGGGACCCTATGCTCCAGGAGAAGCTGGTACGGAGCTCATTAAGGTGTGCCGCACCTGTTTTGTTCCCCCATGTTATGTCCCCTTGTTCTTAGCTGGCTTGATCAAGCCAAGGGAAAAAGCCGGCAAAATTGTCACCGAAGGTCAAGAAGTTGCCTGTCATGCACTAATCAAGTTTCTCCAGGCAGCCATCACCCGTGCGGCGGTAGGAGATGCACCCGCATTATCTCTAGTGGAAGAGGTGCCCTTAGCACCACTTGCGGATACGTTGTTGTGCCAGAGGATACTTGATGAAGACTTCTTCCCCCAATTGAATCATCAGTTGGTCGGGTTGCAACAAAACCAGATTGCTGCCAGCCTTGGCATTAGTACATGACAACACCAGCGCTGCCCGCAACAAGTTGGAACGCGCCGGCAGAGCCAAGGATAAGGAGAAGGACCCTCAAGAGATGCTTGCTGGAGATGTCAGACTCCAGAAGATTGATCGCTGGGGCCATGTCAAAACTGGAGCTGACTTGCTTGCAACCTATTTGGAAGGACCTTGCAAAAGCCAAGAAAACCAAACAATTAGCCATTTTGCAGTGGGCAGTTGACAAGGTAAAGTATGAGTTGCTGGGTGACACGGAACTTCAGTTCATTGTATCCCTGGCTCACCTGGAATTGGTGAAGAATCTCTGATTCACCATGCTCATGCCGGATCATGTCGCGACGGGCTTGTAGCCATTCTAGTTCCCTGAAGAAGAACTGGATGGTTCCATCAATGCCCAAGCCATGTATGAGGCTCTATATGCTGGTTCGAGTGCGCCGCTGATGGCAGATCTTTCTATTGTCATGCAGGCGAACAAGCCAGGCACGCCCAAAGCACTCTACCAGGCAAGGCACCAGGTTCACCACGTTTACATCATGCTCGTGGTAATGCTTGACAAGGAGCATCATCTATCCCATGCTTACGAGTGATTCTACCATTGTTTCCTCAGTATTGAAGCCAATCTACACCAGTTGCTCTTCTCTTCCCCACCAAGATACTCAAGCGCACGGCCATCGATCTAAGTTACTGGTTTGAACAGCAGGCTCACACTCCGTCCGCACGGATGCCTCCAAAATTTGAGCAAGTCTTCAATGACATCAAGCAGGATTCGACCACGTGGGAGCCGCAGATGTCAATTGGCTTCCTCAAGAAGCAGCTGAAGTTGGATGGGATGCAAGTGCCCATACTGAGCGGTACACCAAGTGCATTGCCACCCGTTGCACCTCCCGCTCCTCCCAAGTTCCCGCCTGATGATGCCACAGCCAGTAATCCTCATTTTGTGGAAGCTACCTTTGGCCAGTATAGAAGATTGACCAGTGTGAAGACTCGGGCGATTCGGAGGAAGATCACGGATGGTGTCCTGCCAGCTCTGCCAGTATCCAAGTTAGACAGTCAGCCAATGTGCCTCGCCTGGCACACCAAGGGCCAATGCAATGTCCGTTGTCCACGGGCTGCAGATCATGCCGTATACACCCTCGGTGAGTTGGAACATTTGGTGGCGTGGTGTACCATGAATTATCCCAAAGAACGATGGGCCGGTGGGAAGAGACTTAGATTGGAGGTCGATGATGAACAAGATAGCGTGATTCCTACTAGTAAAAAGATGACTAACCAACTCAATAGTGTCGATATTCCTAGGAGGACCATTCGTGTTTCATTAAACTGGATAGACAAACACTAGAATTGCATTGGAAAAGAGCAAGTATGAGGGTTGGGGCTTTGAAAAGGATCAATCAAATGAAGGATTGCATAAGGGAAGCATATAGAATGAGATAGCGTAGAAGGATGTGGGACGACGACGAGGACACATATCTAATGATCGATGGTCATACCAATCATAACATGAGGAGACGCTTGGGATAGTTCATATTAGTCATTTCTTTTCATCGTTTCTAGTATTATAAGTTAAATTTTCTTTATTGGTTACTTCTTCTGTCAATACATTTTTAACTTGATATTATTTAATTCTTAAGCATAGAATTCGACAATCATTCTTGCAATGTTAAATTGATAGTGCGATACTTATGAATGGGGGTTTGGGTTAGGGAATGTATCTCGAGAATTAATATGCAAGTTGGAATATTATGTATTTGGATATTTATACATACATAAATATAAACACTATTGCTCACTACTTATTGATGTTAAGAGGAATATTGTATTGATCAGTAACATTGTTATTCGAAAGAATGATTATTATTGAACATTGTTATGTTCATCGGCGACGTGATTTCCGATTGAAAACTGTGCCTCTTGGCATCAGCATTCGGTGGTTAATTGTTCATGTGAATGAAAGATAGTCATTTAGTTTCAAGCATATGGGTTCATTTGTCCATCAAATGATTGTGCGGACATTTCATATGTATGTGTGCTGTACGTAGTTTTGTACGTGATCTCAAATATAATTATTTATGGAGAGACGCGTATTTATTTGTACAGTACGTACACGGGAGTTGCGATGTCCAATGCCACCCACAACAACTCCACCCTCATCTTTACAGAGCCCTGCTTTCGCCTCGCCCTCCTTGTCTGGATTACCCCAAGAATTAGGTAAGTGCATCACCCATGATGTCACTCTGCTGAACAAGTTAGGATGGAAACATTTCGTGGCCGCGAGACGACCCCGAAAGCAGGATCTTGCTGAGGTGCACATCAATCACCCTGCAAAGAGATTGCTGCTTAATTACAAGAATCAGGGTGTGCCTGCAAAAGTCACAACTCCCCCTTGGAGCCCTGAACGCATCTGACAAGCCATTGCTAGAGGCCCCCATTGTTCTTGTCAAGAACACGCCGAATTCCTTGCGGAGGAATTTGTTTCAATGCTGATCATCCATAAAGTGCAGTGGACCATCCTCCTGTTTAGTGCCATGAAGAAATTCGTCAAACTACGCATCAGCCCTCCCGGTGTGGTGCCACAACACAACAGAATACCTTGGCGGATTGTCGATTACTTGTTCTACGATGTAAACAAAGAGATCTTGGCACTAGTGGCATAAGGCTCCATGCAGTCCGGCCACGCACTCGAGCGAATCCTTCGCCACATTCTCCTCTCCGACCCACATCACGGACCAGTGTATCTAATCAAGATTGATATATCGGATGGATTCTATGTTATTGATTTGAATCCAGATGACATATTACCACGCCTTGGTGTCATATTTCTGACCAAAGCAGGGCAATAGCCTCTGATCGCCTTCCCGCTCGGTCTACCAATGGGTTGGAAAAATTCCCCTGGGCATTCACTACCACTGCCACTATAACAATTGCCGACATAGCCAACGGCCTCTTGAATGCGGGGCGCACAGTGCCACCACATGCCTTGGACAAAAGAGCTTTCAAGACAAGATAATGGACAACTTGAGCGAAAAACCTAGTGCCAAGGAGCCAAGTATCGCGCCCGACCCATCGATTCCATCGCAAGAGCAACCCATTGCGGAGGTTGACATGTATGTCTACGACATTAAAGCCATCACCCAAGGTGATCACAAATGATTGAAAAATGTAATAGCCACGGTCCTCCACTCAATCGATTCCTTCTTTCGACCCAATGATGAGCGCGGCCCTAAGACCAGAGCCAAACCAGTCTCCCTGAAAAATGGATAAAGAAAATGCTTCATGGAGCACTCACCAATTAATACTTGGCTGGGACGTTACAGAGTTGAAAACTCTCACCCTGCCCTCGCATCAAAAGGAACGATAAGTGGAGGTGCTAAATTCAATACCGCTGCACCAGAAACGCATCGGTACAACAAAATGGCACAAGGTGCTAGGCAAGTTACAATCCATGTCGCTAGCCCTACCAGGATCCCAAGGACTCTTCAGTTCTCTGCAGAAAGCATTCCAAATGCACCAGGGCAAGTGAGTGTCCCTTAATAAGGACGTTCATCAAGCCTTGAAGGACTTTCCATGGATTCTTAACAATCTATCCAAGCGCCCGACACAAATTGCGGAATTAGTGCCATTGCTACCATCAGCTTTAGGTCACCACAATGCCTCTGGCACGGGTGCTGGATGTGTATGGTTTCCTGCACAAGGCATCCATCTTTGTGAGGGGAATACATCCCTGCCGCTACTCTGGTGCTTCCAATGGCCCCGCAACATTGCCAGCCGCCTCATCACTGATAAAAATCCCAATGGCACGATCTCCATTTTGGACTTGGAACTCACTGGTGGCAAATTGTTGCATCTCGACATCCTCTGTCAACATTATGATGCTAGAGAACGAACCATCCTGAGCAAGATGGACAATCTCACCGCCCTCTACTGGCAACCAAAAGGCATCGCTACCTCTGACAAGGTTCACCCGCATCTCCTCCGACTCTTTGGCATTCACCAGTGCCTTCATCGCTATGTGCCTCGCCATGACTACATTCTAGGTGGCTCCAATCCTCTCGCCAATGACACTTCTCGTTTGTTTCACTTCAATGATCATGATTTTCTCACACATTTTCAACACCACCTACCCACAGCTTCACTCTTATCCCTTGTCTGCAATGCCAATGCCGTCCCTGATTTCTGCCATGATTTCAGCCTGCTTGCTCAAGAAGCCGTACAATGCGGAGTTGCTACGGGATGAAACGCCATCACCAACACCCACTGGAGAGCCTGGTGTCATTTCACAACTCAGCAGGGCATCAACCCCTTTCTCCAAACAAGAACAAGGAACCGATCCTTCAAGTCTTCCTCCTCCACGTTTGATCTGGAACACTTGCAGTCAACTGCTATCCCATCCTCTCTCGAATGGCTGAAGATTACCTATGGAGCTTTGGACAAACGTTCGCCTTGCTGGGCGGGTCACTCAGATCCACGCCTGAATCAAGTCAGAAAACAAGATTTTTGAATCACATGCATGGTTCCTTCACCAAAAAAGACCCACCATTGCATCATGTAAAACCAGTCCGTATTGCTGTTCTGCGCACTGCATCAGCCTCCCAATGCCCCATCCAACAAGCAACTGCTGACATGATCATCCTAGCATTCTTTTTTCTGTCGCAACCCGGGGAATATATAGCCAAGTCTACCACTGTGGATGCTCACCCATTTCTCCTGGAAAATGTCCAACTCTTTGTTGGCCCAACACACAGGAGGCCGGATCTCCACATCACGATGCCAGCACAATTGCAACAAGCCACCTTCGCTAATCTCACATTTGCCAATCAAAAGAATGGAGTCAAGGATGAAGTCGTCGGCAATGCCAAAAGTGGAGACCTACCTTTGCCCACCAGTTCTAGCCCTAATAGTTTTGGTTTATTTTAGTCCTTAACTCCAATTGATAAATGACAGATTTTAGCCTTATACAGCATGATATAGCTTTCTATTGTTTTTATACAGCACGATGTTACGTGTTGTATAAATAAATAAGACTCGAATAAGACCTATAGTAAGTCTCGTAAATGCATTGGACCTAAAGTATGGGCTAACAAGTCAGAAAATTTTAAACTTCATAATCTTCAACAACTATACAACATTTCTATCTATAGATGTAATTAGATTTGTGTTTTATAATTAGGTAGTGTTAACTATGTCAATCTAGATGATTATTTTAGCTTGAATCTGCTCTAATTCATTGCAAGTATCGCCAAAATGGGGACGTCTGAGTGGTTTTGTAAGTAACAAAAGTAGTTAATGTCGATGTGTTACACTATTTTCAAGCATACCACAACATAGAGGAAAAGATTATCTTTTGATCTAAAGTATGCAGAATGCCATCCGTTTAGCTTGATGGAATTTGTGAGTGTTTGTTATACAGCACGCTATAGCATGCTATTTATCAATTGGAGTTAACAGGACAACCATTTGCCTTGTCCTTGCCAGGGACGCATTTCTCTCATCTAAATTAGTGGGTGCCATCTTGGAAATATTAAAAATGAATTGCTGTTGTTCTGGTGCGTTGGGTTTATGGTTTGCTTGCTTCCCTGCAAGGCCGAACGACATTGCTTGCTGAGGACAATCCCATGTAGTCTGGTTCGCATCATTGTTATTACAGTGGTACTGGTGTCTAGTACTTTGGCACTGCCTACCAGGGTACCTAGGTTCAGGTCTTGAATGGCCATGTCATTCAGTGTTTGACTTTTGAATTTGATCGATTTTGTTCGTCCATGTCTCAAGCATTGAAAAGTAGGAGGCAGATTCCAGACACAGTGAAATGGAAATCATTTGGAAATGAAAGGTTTGAAATAGGAAGCCAATTTTTTCGATCGTTTTACTTCAATCATTTGTTGAAACTCACATTTTTTTGGTGATTGGTGCTCATTCTCAAAGCTTGCCCCTTATGAAATCATTCATAAGAGCAAGAAGACAAAAATAATTCATGTATCCTCAAAGCATCGGATGGAGGAAATCTTCACATTGAATGGTGTCTGTCCCTTCACATGTCACGACAACAAAAGAAATCAATTGTATTGCTGTGGTGGGAAAGTATCAGTTCAAGAACTATCTAGTGGTAGAGAGGGCATTGGTATTTTACTAGAGATAAGTGAGAGCATTACAATACAGAAACCACGGTACATTGTAGAGGATGGCACATGGGATTACAATCATTCTGTGAATCACCTAAATAAAATCACACAATATGATCCTATCAGGATAAGAATAATCAAAACAGGTAACTGTTCCCTTGTGATGAACCGTTTTATATTAGGTGTGGATGATTCTGATAATACTACTATAATCATACCTTGATGTTGCACTTTTGAATGATATTAAATCAATTACATTATGAACTAACTACTCATGCATTATATCAAAGAAATATTTCATAAACAGTCTTCTCACATTGTTCACCAGTAGCTTTGGTGACTTTATATTGTTTGTAAGAAATCTTGATGCCATATTCTTACTTTCTTTATTTCGTCTTTCAGAACCCTGCATGGAAAAGATTCCAATCAAACGATTCAAGCTGCTTCTTGTATGTTTCTTTATCATGAATGTACGTAATCTTTACAAATGAAAATATCTCCAGAAACACGGACAAGGCTCGAGTGAAATCTGTCTGTTGAAAATGTTCATTCATGAAGCAACATATCTGCTTTATGTTGCTTACAAAAACAGACAATTCATTATCCTGAAAGATATTAAATTTCATGTTGCTATTCCAGCAGAATACAAGAAAGTCATTCCAAATCTTCATCAGTGTTTTCTCACTGAACTCTTTCTTCAATGCGGAAGACTGCTTCAAAATCAACCCGTGAATGTACCCCATGATCATTTTTGTCACGGAACAACATAAATGAAACACGTCAAATCGGATGGTACTAATGGGGAAAAGAGAAGGATGTATGCCAAAGTGAGTCACTCCAAAATTGTTTAAATCACACCGATCCCTGTGCGTTGCTTCAGTTGTTGCTTTTAGCTGCCATCGCCGTTTCGACCTATTCCATAAGTCCTCGTATTCTTGATCAGAAAATATATTGCACTGATGTGTGCCATTGTTTTCCACTACTTCATTTTGTGAACACTTACATATGATTAATGGGGAATGCTTATGGTTCTGCCACGCTTGACTCTTGGTTGTGGAAAAGGGAAAGAGTAAACGGTATAGAAAAAGGAACAATTGAAGTTAATTCAATTAAAAGGAAATTATAAAATTAGTTGTGTTGTAGATAAAAAAAGGATTAGATACGTGATGTCTAACGGACGATCACCGTAGCTAATAAAAAAAAGATACTACTATTGATTACTACGTACAATAAGCGTGTGACCAGTTGCCCGGCAGGTTAACTGTTAAATAGGGTAAAACTACCTACACATATTTATTGTCGTAGTGCATCTATGTCAGGTTCCACATTGAACATTGTAGCAGCTGGTATATCATTTTACCATCGTGGCAGTCATAGCAGAATATTTTGTTGGATGTGTTGCATTCTGAATTTCCATCAAGCAAATGTTTCCAGTCCCTGAAATATTCCTTTGACAATTGTTGTATTATGTACTTGTCTTCTTTTGCTAATACTTGCTGCCACGTTAGAATATTTGACGTTTGGCCAGCTGTAACCTTTTTTGTGTTTAACATGGATGCAGTGAACATGGATGACAAAAAAGAAATTATGCTGCATTTTTGTTTCTTAGAATGCTTTATTTTAGCACCATCAAAAGACGAAATTAAAATCATTTCATCACCATCTACGTTCCTATTCTTGGCTATGTGTCTTTCCTTCATTATATTCAAATAATCTTCCATGGTCCCTTCCAATTTGGCACCAATTACCTTGTCCCCATTGTATATCATTTTTCTAATGTGATCCAACATGGCATCAGAGTTGGACAGCTTTGCGGGAGGCAGTACAACAGGGCCCATATTACCTTCACCTAAAAGCAATTGCAGTTTATCATCATTCCCAGAATCATTCTTCCCAATATCACAATCAGTGGCACCACCATCACCATCAAGGGTCGTGCCTGTATTGTATTCAAATACAATTGGAAGTATCTTGATCGGTAGCTGTTTCTGCAATTGATATTCCGACGGCAAATTGATGACGTTTGATTTGTTGAGCATATTTCAAATCCTTTCAAATCTCCTAGAGCTGACTTCACTCAGTACACTTAAAGCAATATCTGTACTCATATCATCATTGTCTTTGCTCTCTATTTCACATACTTCAGGTTCTAAAATGCCTTCTAGATCAAGTTTGAGTTTCAAACCAATACGCTCCTTTAGACCGTTCAAGATATTCAATATTTCATGACCAAAAGCCTCATTTTCCAAGATATAGTTGATACCCTCATCATTCACAATCTTTTTATCTAAACATGCAGCAATAATTTTAAAACCAATATCATCAATCCTTCTAAACCTCTCACAATCCGTCAACTTGTAGTATGGGAGTTTATACTCGTGAGAGTACAATTCCACTTTGTCTAACCATGTGCGTCTCTTCTTTTTCACTTCATTTTCTTTGCATTCATTGAAATCTCTAATGTAGGTTGTGTTTGCTCTGTTATGAGTTATCATCACCTGCTTCACCTTCATCAAGTCTTTCTCCTGAATCAAACCGTTTTTTACATGAAGCCATGCAGTCAATCATTCTTCTCTAGTTCTTTTTTTTTGACGGCAGTGGAGAAACTAAACGTGGCACTTGTTTCACATTCTTTCTTGATTTTGATTCAGCTATCTCTCGTAGGATCTTGGAAGATTCAAAAAGGATTGACATTCCTTTACATACTTGATAATTCTTCTTTGTTTCAAACCCATAGCTACTAGTACTATCTTCGTCATCGACCTTCTTTGTTGGCAGGTATCTGTTAAGGAAGCTCCCAGTTTTGATTGCATGTCCATATTTGTTGCATTTTTTACAGTGCATAAATCTGAAATGCTTCAGTACTAAATTATTGCATTTGTGTTTGTTCTTGACCATTGTGAAAACTGGTGAATTATTGCATGCTCAATGATAGCCTAAATTGCTACTGAGACCTATACATGAATCTACAGCAAATTTAACGGGGAAAAAGTAATGATGGTGCGCAGTCTTGTTTGATTATTATTATTTAATTTAGCCATACACCTCCGTATGTAGATTAGAAATTTTCCTCCGAACGCCAAGATTTTGTCGTTTTTTTCATTGTGGGGTAAGTGTCTTCGCTACATAAAATCTATTTTCATTCATGAAAAAAAATATCTCTTTTGGTTTCCTAACAATCCTTTTAGGTCTTGGAGGACTATGTCTAACATATTTCAGTTCCTTGAAAATTCAAAAGTTTTCTAGCAGCAGCGTGGCTAGGAGATCATGGAATGAGTTCTCTTTGATACGGGGGCGGAGGAGGAGCCATGCTGGCGATGGCGTCGATCAGCAGCAGAAGCAGCTAAAATTTCTGTTGGAAGAAATACGCTCTAATCTAAATAAAATGGTGCATGATGCCACTCCTGCTGCACCGGATTTTCCAAATCACCTACTTGTCAGCAAAGGAATCATGAGGGACGTCCAATTGAATCTCGTAACTCTGGAAGAGAAGATCAACATGCTGATCTTTCCTAGTAGTACCACTTCTAATATTACCGCGACCGCAACGCCTGCTGCTAATGTTCAGCCGTTTTCATCTTACCGCAATTTTGATACTAGTATAACATCAAATAATAGCAGTCACATGTTGCTGAAATTGGATACTAGTGATGGTGCTATGAGACGAAAATATGGTGTCGTTGGAATATTATCTAGCTC